>QUZD01000003.1:419010-431198 GCA_003693505.1 Pseudonectria foliicola | reverse complement strand
CGGCAACCACGGTAACAACGGTGGCAACAACGGCAACGGCGGTAACAAGTACCACTACCCTATCCCTGGCAGCAAGTACAACCACCCCCGCAACTTCGCTCGTGGCGACGATGGTCTCCTCGATGTCCAGGTCGGTGGCCCCAAGAACGACAACAACGCCGCCATTGATGTCGACGTCCTGACCCACTCTCGCCGCGGTGACGATAGCCTCGTGGATGTCCAGGTCGGAGGCCCTAAGAATGACAACGATGCTGCTATTGATGTCGACGTCCTGACCCACTCCCGCCGCGGTGATGATGGTCTCGTTGATGTCCAGGTCGGAGGCCCCAAGAACGACAACAACGCTGCTATCGATGTTGATGTCCTGACCCACTCTCGCCGAGGCAACGATGGCCTCCTCGACCTCCAGGTTGGTGGCCCCAAGAACGACAACAACGCTGCCATTGACCTCAGCCTCCTGACTCACTCCCGCCGCGCCGACGGTCTCCTCGACCTCCAGGTTGGTGGCACTCAGAACGACAACAACGCTGCCATCGACGTCAACATCCTGACCAACCTCCTCAAGAAGGGCAACAACGGTGGCAAGAAGACTGACAACAAGGACCGTGATGACTACCTCTCCCACTACCAGCCCATCTGCAACAACGCTTTCAAGCAGGAGCACCACGGCAAGACCAAGGTCACCACGGCCAAGGATGTCAACCACTGCCTTGCTGTCTGCCAGGCTGAGGCTGTCAGCGCCACCATCAAGGCCAATGTCAAGACTGGTGACCGCCACAACATCCAGGCCTGCGCTGCTGTCGAGTTCAGCCACAAGTCTTCTAACAACAACTGCCGCTACATGATCTCTCCCGAGACGAAGCCTTGTGAGCAGTCTTACCTTGAGCCCAAGGACGACTGCTTCACCTTTGTTCGCAACTAAACGACGGGTGAATGATGGCATTGTACAGTACATCTTCCTTCACCGAAAAGCCAGGAAGAGAGATTCCAGGTGGTCATGTTCATGGACTAGTTGATGAAATGCCTTTACATACATGAGCGGGTATGAAATGAAGCGGTTGTATTCGATTCTCAGGCCAAACTTTGTCAAATATTCTATCTCTTAACATAATAAATCCTTCACTTTGTTCGATGAATCCCCTCTTCGATCCAACTCCTCCACGTGCTTCTTGATCGCCTTGTGTATTTCCATTTGTGAGAAATTGAGCGGAAGAACCAACCTCAACCATTCCTCCCTGGTACAGTAATCCAGTTCAACAATGTTTACACCACTTGAATCAAGAATAATTGTTTGTATACCGATATTAATACCATTGTATGATGCACCAGTTCGGGTTAGCGCCTAGTGGAGGAACTTGTAATCAACATTGTCCATGTTGTAATCAAAGCAGCAAACCTCGTTTCATATTCCATGTTTCATTGAGGTCGATTTAAGCACCATCGCATGCTGAGGGAGCTAGCTAAGCGAATATGCAACTATCGAGGCACCATGAGTGACCTCATCCATCCACCCTTCATTCCAAGCTTCCAAGCTTCCCAGCTTCCCCCACAACGATCACAACGACAGCTTCTCGTTTCCCACAGCGCCAGCGCCAACGCTGCATCGAACGGCGATCAGCTAGTTCTCGGTAGAAGACTCGCTCCAAACATTCGCATCGCAAATCAATGAGGTAGCCGTACCAGATTCCCAGCTGCTGACTCGCAGCATGCCGACAGCGAGACATCGACATCGCCATGTCCTCGCTCGCTGAACCTCGTCGCCCGCGACTCCTGGCGCAGAATCGCAAGCTCCGGCACCTGCGCGGTATTTGGCTTCGCAACCTCTCCTTTGCGCCCGCAAGCTTGCGCACCGTTGACGATGCCGACATTACAAAGACGATCAAGAAGCTGCCGGTGCTGAGCGAGACAGGCCAGCTACACCCGTCTCGCTCGTCGGGGAGCTTGCGCAAGGAGGGAAGCCTGCGAGGCGACGGCTTGCGCCCCCAGTATCCACGGCGTACAAGCTTGAGCTTGGCGCATGCGAGCCCGGTAGCCAGACACAAGAAGCTCGAGGCCTCGTTCGATGATGTTGTCGGCGACGTCTTTTACTCGCTCTATGTGGATGGGCATGACGATCCATTCTACGTGAGCGAGACGCGGAAGCGATCGGCGGTAAGAAGTCTCCTTTGGCGCTCCTGTTGGCGCGTGCTGGTCTGACTGTTATCCAGAACTTCAACTTCGAATTCTTCTCTTTGGGCGAGCATGAGCCTTCCGTTGCGAGGACATCCACCATGACCATCAAAGTATGGGCTAAGCGACCGAAGAACAATGATTGGGTCTTTCTGCTCGAAGAAGCGGTAGACCTCCGGCGACTCAACTTTATTGGCACTTTGATAGACCGTCGCTTTCCTTCAAACGCGTTGGTCTTCCATCTGGAAGATGGGGTCTACTCGTTCGATTTCCCTGATAGAATCTCCAAGCCGAAGCAGGCCCCCTCGGCTCCTACGTCATCATACAATGCGCTTATGAAACTGGCCAATCTCGAGAGCTCAATCGACGATGCCATGGAAACTCAGTACAGAATCATGGGGGAAATTAACCAAATACTCGAAGAAAATCCCCAAGATCGTTCAGGAATGGCACAAGATGTCGTTGCTCTTGCGGAAAGACACGTTGTTGTACAACGACGCGCGAACCAAAGCGCACAGCGGCGTCGAGATGAGCTCAGAGACTCTTTGAAAAGTCGACGGGCGGCTATTGCGCGTGGAAGAGAGCTCCAGGCTAAAACCGAGGCGGACATGGCGAGTGAAAGAGAGAAGCTCGAGGCGTCTCGCGAGGCCCTGGCCGAGACGAGCCAGCAGATTACGGGACAGCGGCGTCGCATATGTTCAGAATTGGCCGAGATATTCCCCATTACGCCCATCCCCGATGCGCCGCCCCTGTCATTCCAAATATGTGGCGTGCCACTACCCAACTCAACATATGATGCAGCAATGGCTAAGCAGGTTCCCGAGGATGTCGTCTCAGCCGGTCTAGGCCTCGCGGCACTTCTTACGCGGCATCTACAATTCTACCTGGTCCGTCCGCTGCCGTATCCGCTCGATGATTTCGGATCACGCTCCTATGCCCGGGACGACATTTCGCAGCTCAACGACCGTACTGCGTCACGGAGGGATTTCCCTCTCTATCTGCCTCGAGGTGGCTCCACAGCCGGCCAGTGGCGTTTCGAGTACGCTTGGTTTCTCCTCAACAAGGATATCGAGGCTCTCTGCTCGTCACAGGGTCTCAAGGTGGTCGACATTCGCCACTCTCTGCCGAACCTCAAGTATCTCCTCTACGTCTGCAGCGCCGGCAGTGATCAAGTCCCCGAGCGGAAAAAGGGCGGAGTCCGGGGCCTCTGGGCTGGCCGCCTCAAAGGCCGAATCTCCACCATGACGACCCAGGTCGACTCTGATGCCGGCAGCAACGCGGGAAGCAGGCGCGGTAGCATGGATAGTGATGTTGCGCACCACCATCATAGCGACGCGCTAAAGTCGGCGCTGCTGAAGAGCAACGGGGACGTCCGTAGCTCCGAGGCGGCCGAGGAACCGGCCACGCTGCCTTTTGGAGACGGCGAAGCCAAGTTTACTCTGAGGACCAAGGGGTTACGCGAGAACATTTCCAAGTGAGGGCGCCTGCGGTTGGGAGTGATTGCAAAGGGTGCTGCTCAATAGCTCCTTGGGTATCATCAGTGTTTCATTAAATTACGAATAATTTCTCACACAAATACAAGCATTCAACCCAAATGTCCCTGTCCACGCTTAACCCAGGTACCCAAACGCCGCATGTCGCGATATGTGCATTGCTTTGCAGCCGAGCCTAGCGATCTGTTCGCGCAAATTTGACGCTCTTCCTGCGCTCTCGCTCGCCTGTGGCAACGACCCTTCCTGGGCTGGAGCTGAGAATGCCAGCACTTGACCCGCCGCCGCCGCCGCCGCCGCCGCCGTTGCCGCTGCCACCACCATGACCACCACCACTGCTGCCAATGGGCTTGCTGAGGGCCTCACGAGCCATACCGACGGCTCTGCTCTGTGGTACGTCGTTTGCGTCGGAACGGACAGCGGTGCGGTCGGGCGTTGCTCGGGGGCTGGAGCGGCGGCTACTGTTGGCGGTGCGGATCTCCTCCCGGGTGGCGCGAGACTTTTCAACGACGGCCCGGCCGACCTCGTCCGATCGGGCCGTTGCCGTCTCGCCACGGTACCGACCGGGCAGACAAGCATGACCGCAGCCGTCAAGCGGGCAGCAGCCGCCGCTGTACGAGGACGGCGGGGCGCCGCGATCGACGGGCTCAATGGCAGCGTGCCAGGCGTCCAGACAAGCGGCGTGGCCGCCGTGGGCGCAGCCGGGACAGTACCACCAGCCGGAGAGAGCAGGACCGGCCTCGACGACTGGGAGAACCTCGAGGGGCACGTGGCTGGCGGGAGCAGGGTCACGATGGCCGCACACAGCGCAGGGAGCCATGGCGGTGCGGCAGCGCTCGCAGGTCCAGACGGCGTCGGAGCCGTCGTTGGGGTCGAGCTCACGAGGCTTGCGGCACGAGGTGCAGAAGTAGGCCACCTTGACCTGCTGCTGAGCGGGAGCAAATATGGCGGCGTAGCTGTCTCCCCATTCGGGCAGGCCCTCGGGCCAGCCCTGGACGCAGAGGTTCCGCAGCAGAGCCGCCTCGATGAAGAGGCCCATGCGCATGAGGCGTCCATGGTGCTGTCGCAGAACGGCGTTGGCCTGGTGGAAGCCTATCACGGTCTCGGGGACGAGCGGCCGCAGCAGGAGAACCATGGCCGCAGCGTTGAGGGCCGACGTGCGCGATTCAAAGTCGAGAGCTCGCCTGATGAGCGTGTATGCGTCAAGAGGGGAGCTGACGGCTGGTTGGCTTGCGTTGGCGGTGGGATACGGGTATGGAGGATCCTCATCCCAGGGCAAAAAGTCCGTCTCGAGGATAATAGGCCGTAGATCATGCTGTGCGATGAAGGACCCTTTGAAAGGGCTAGCCGTACGGCTTGGCTGAGTCAGGGGCGCTGGCAAAACAAAGACGGGCTGCTCGCTGGGCCGCTCATCTGGCGCCTGGCTTGGCTCATCGGTGCGAGACCCGTCATGGTCAGGTTCTGTCTGCGAGAGAAATGATTCGTCCGTGTCTGCGGTGCCCACGGTGGTCTGCGAGATCTGGAAGACTTCCTCGGACGACTCATTGCCCGGAGCTGCTCCTCTGCTCCTTGTGCGTTCCGAGCCAGAGTCCACCTCCTCGCCTCGAATTCTGCTCTTGTACTCGTCCTCTGTTGGCAACGCCTGCGAAGCTTCGGACGCGTGTCGAGCGAGACTGGACTTCCAGGGACCGTTTACATTTGAGCCACCAGGCGTTGTTCCCGCACCCGGCTTGGCCACGTCCGAAGTCGAGAACATTTGGTTGAAGCTCTCGTCAGAGTCGTGCCTCTGCATTTTGCGAACGTCTGGGCTCCTGGTCTTTGCGTAGCCCAGCATCAGAGGGCTTTTCTTCCGAGGTGGAGGGACGTCGACAGCCATACTCAGCGCTTCAGCATCGTAAAAATCGTATCCCTCGGTACTTGAGTGATGCGAATGTTCGCTGTCATGACTCAATTCGGATATGGGCATGGAATTGAGACGCTGCCGGGGGCTAACACCATAGCTCCCATGCACAGCGGGCCCTAGAGAAAGCTCATCGGGCTCGAGTACGGCGCTCCCACCTTGTGCTGCTTGTTGCGGCTGCTCGGCAGGCCGAGGGCTGGGACCTACGCTTCTACGATCCACAGGCCGTGCAATCGGGGTCGGCATATTGGAGGTACTCTCGATCTCCTCCGCGAGCAGAGAGCGGCTGCCCAAGGAGCGACTACCGGCAATACTGGGCTGTAAAGAAGGTCGTCTGGGCGTCTCTTGTCCATAGCTCTGGCCAACATCGGAAAAGTCTATTGGGGCCAGCCTGATACTCGGCCTCTTCTCCTCCATCTTGATCTTGGTGAGCCTGCCAAGACGCGTCTCGAGATGGAAATGCGCACGCTTCTTGAGCAGTATGCCCACGGCATAAGCCAGAATGCGCCATGTTTGGGAAAGCCTGAATAGGCTTGCGCTCTCGGCAGCCCGGGCGTATTGCTCCATGATGGAGGCTACTCGCTGGTCTAGCGATTTTCCACCCACAACGTAGGGAAGCTCCCTCTGTAGCGTCTCGAGATATATGCTTGACAGGTGCTGATAAGCCTGAGGCGTTTTCGCCCCGGGAAGCTGACCGGAAGCCATGGTTTGCTGTGTTTTAAAAATGCCCGTGATCTTCATGGCTTGCTCCAGATTCATGGATGTCTTGAGCTCGTCAGGTAGACTGAGGTTCGAGGGCGGCGTTGTGCTCATCCCCTGGCCCAATCGCGAGCCCATCGGTCGCCTCCGGTGTGTCTTTCGGCGGGGACCCAAAAAGCCGCTCACCGTATCCTCCTCAGAATCGCTTCTGCTGATGCTTAACATTGGGCTCGAGCCGTAAGGGCTGCGATGAACCGTATCCTCGTGATGCGACATTGGGGGTCTTGGCCGCTGCGAGCTTGCCCGCTCATCGAGGAACATGACAGCATCGCCACGAGGCGAAAAAGCCGCTGCAGACGTCGACTGCCGATCCACCACTCTAGGCGCAAAGGCTACATCGCACTGATTGAATAGGCCGTCATTTCCGACGGTCCAGAGCAGATCCTGATCCAGCCAAAGCAAGGATGCCGGTGAGGACTCGAACCGCTCGATCTCTTTGTACGGCATCGACGGACGCGCAATGTCGTAGATGTGTACCGCAGGAGTGCCGTACCTCCGCGAGCTGGAATCATCGTACGAAACGGCTACCTGTGCGACCCGTTTCCCCTGTGCCGTCGCGGACCAAAGACCAGGCCTCCAAGCGACGTTGTACACAGGCGCCGCTGCAGTGACGGTCCACTTGGGCTTCTGACGCTTGTCGGCCGTGCTGCTGAGGTCCCAGACATGAAGCTTGGTGTCCCATCCGGCACTTATCAGGTGGGTTCCATCTGGATGCCAGGCTATTGAGGAACAAGCCTTTTCGTGTGCATTGATCCTCAGTAACGGCCGGGACGGCTGACGGACATCCCACTTCAAGACGACGCCAGCTTCGGTGCAGCAGGCCATCTCGTGGCCTACCTTGGGCGACCACCTGACCTGCCGCACTGAGTCGATGCACTTGAGATGTGGGAATCGTTGGCGAAAGGTGATGCCGCCTGACCGATTCTGGGTCGGTGCCGAGGTATCAAAGACTCGTGCCATTCCATCCTGGCTGCCGGAAAGGAGCCAGCTCTTGAGATGGGGGTTGACGTCCAATGTGTTGATTTGGCGAGAATCCTCCTGCATCTGTATGTACTCTAGCGGCTCGTGAGCGCCCGAGGCAAAACGGGCGATGTCGTAGGCGAAGATCTTGCCGTTGGCGCAAGCTGTGAAGACGGTGGAGCTGTCATGCCATTTGACATCACGTATGCTCAATTGGTCGGCCGCCGATGTCACCTTGGGACCTGCGGCCGAGTGTGTAATGACTGCCCTAAGGTCCACGCCCTCGGAGAAGTTGAAGTTGTAGCTTTGGGGGTCGTCGAGAACGACCGTCTTGAGGATGTGGCCGCCGGCGAGCACGGCGGTGCGTCGGTCGGGAGAGGCATCAAGGCAGAGAATGGGCACGCCGGCCCGGTAGACGCCATTCTGGGACTTTGAGGGACGGGATACGGCGGGCAGCGTCGAGGGCGCGCTCGTAATGGAGATGTTGGTCGAGTCGCCGGCCGACGAGTCGCTGGCGCCTTTGCCAAGCAGCTTGCGCATGATCCTGGAGTCGCGGTTGTACATGGTGGCGGGGGGCGGGCGCCGCTGGCGACGCCATTCGGGAGATCAAGTCAGTGATCGGGCGCACGCATGTTCCCGGGAGACAGCGGTGCGACTGAGGATGGAGCTAAAGCGGCCGCGATTGCTGTAGGTTGTAGTCTAGATGTCATGTTGTGAGTGGAGGGAGATTGGAAAGGCAGCCCGCTCGCCCAGGCCAAGGTACGTACCTCTTATCGGGAATTAGGCGGCTGATAAGCACCTGAAATTGTTAGTGCACACCTCGGTAAGCAGAGTGCCTTCGTTCACCTTCACCTTGTCTCACCGAAAGGTGACCACCAATTAGCTACCTACCTAGGTAGGTAGGTAGTTTACGTAGGTACGTATCTTCAGTCTGGGCATGAGGATGAGATGAATCTCAGGACGGTAATTTCCAGGCTCAGAAGCTACTCCTAGGCAATGGTACGGTATCGAAGTGGGCACTGACTGAGAAAAAGAAGACTTGTGAACTTGTGAGCCCCCAAGGGGCTTATACTTGACTGGTTACTCTCTGAAACCACAAACCAACTTTGGCAGCAAAGTGGAGTGTCAAAGAACCTCTGCACAACTCAGCGTTGGTATGCAAGCTGTGGAGCTTGACCGGTCTTCGACACTAACGATCTCTTTACCATGATCCCATCCTTGCGGCGGTTAGGCGATGCTGGGTCAATCAAGTTTCATACAAACGTATTCAACAATTGGTGAAATAGCGGTGAGCTACCACGAAAGATTCAAATCCATCCCACACAATCCAATCTTCAGACTCCTCGCTATATAGAGAAGAAGCTTCAGGCATCAATGGTGAATTGAGTGGGAGGTGATTTATGCAATGAGTTTGGAAAGTCTCTTATACTCTGCTGAAGGATCTCTTCAACCCTGCCAGTGCAACGCTTGCGCATGGTTTCGTCCGTTCACCGGCTTTTGATAATAGCACGTAAGCTACAGCCTGCGTAGATCTGCCGCTGGTCCATCTGAGGATGCCGCGAGAGTAAAGGATTTATCAAGTAACGTCGCCAGGGCTTGTCACGATTTGGAGGAATGGATCGAGAGAGTCCCACTCTGATCAAGGCCTGTCACCGGGACTAATGAATCCCCGCCTCATGGTAACCATTCTCCATAGGAGTCGATTCGCCAATCTGAATGTTGATCTCGGATCCTCTGATCCGCTTCACTGTCTCTGTTGCTTGAGGCTTGGTAGTGCTCTGGTTATTTCAACCTCGACGGCCCAACTTGAGATGTATGAACGAGCATGTTTAGTCTAAAAAAAATCTTTTGATTACTCTAGATGTATTAAACCACGCTCAGCATCCTTGACTGTAGTGTTACATATGTTTCCCTGCATGACAACCCCCTTTTTGGTAAATATTAAGAAAACGATTCCCTCATGCTGGCCTTGGGGCGCTGGAGCCATCGGTGGAGCTGATCTCCAACTCCTTGGTTACCTTGATAAACCCACCCATGGTCTTTCTGTTGTTGGACTTTACTTGCCGGAACTCGGGTCCAAGAATGGACTCGTCGCTGGCGTTGTCGGGAACCATGGTCGTTGTTGACCCGGGAGTCTGGGCCTTGATGAAGATCTCCCTCTTGTTGGTGAGATCGTTGCGCAGAGCAGCCTCATCGTCAGAGCCGCTCACGCGGGAGAGGTTGTTCTTGTAGTCGGTCCCGCCGATGGTGCGCATGTTGTAGCTGCCGCCGCCGCTGCCCTCCTTCTTGTAGCCTCGGCTGTTTGGGAAGCCTCTGCCCTCGGGGTTCTCACTGCTGCGCCCATTGGACGTGAAGCCGTCGAACCATTGCTTGTAGAGCGGGCGGCAGACGGGGATACCGATGCAGATCATGGTTGTGCATAGCTCGGCCGCATGCCAAACGATGATGCCGACGACGTCCTCTGTGCTGGGTTAGTTCCGTTGCTCTGAGTTCTAGGTCAGGTATAGCTGGTACTGACTTGTATAGTTTGGACTCGACAGGTACCTGAGCTCGTAGGCACGCATGATGCCGCATACTGCTGCTCTGCCTCCGAGTTAGCTCACGCTGCGCAGTTGCTGCAGGAGCGCGTTGACATGGCGACTCCTTATGCAAGGGACAGGTTTCAACTCACAGCAATCCCAGGCTCATACTTCCAGCAATCAAAATCTTATCCTTCTTGGACATCTGGACCTTCCAGAGCAGATACCAGGGGAACCCGGCGTACCAGAAATCCGTAATGACACTCCATGCGCCGGCATACACAGAGATGGGTCCAGCATTGATGGGACATTTGCCTCCCGGGATGGTTCTGTCCCAGAGGTATGCCCTTGGTGTACAAGAGTTCCAGAATACAATCAGGGAGACAATGACTCCAGTTCCCAAGAAGAAGATGGGCACCCAGATGAGGATTCGGTCTCGGCGGGTGGTGACGATTCGTAGTAAGAAGAGCGCTAGCGAGGTCTTGGAAACGACGGTGCCCACGACGAGGATTGTCTGACCGATGGCCGAGTACAGAATGGCCTTTGTGAGGTCGGTTGCCGGTTGGATAGAGAGAGCATCCTGGCCAAATCCATGATTCGATGCCACGGTCAACATGACATCATACACGAGAAGCAACACCTAAGCGTCGAAAGGCATGAATGAGTAAATAGGTCCCATGTCCGTTACAGGCAACAGGGAAATCTGCTTACCATGGCCATGTTGAAGAAGTGGTCGTCCCATCCATACGCCAGCACGACCTTGAGGCGTGTGTAGAGCCGGAGGAGCACAAAGAGGAACGTAGCACCCGTGAGTCCCCAGAGGACTCCGAGCATCATCGGCGCCCTGCCGCCGATTGCCATGTTGACGGTTGATTGCAAGATCCGCTTCAGTCGCTGCTGCTCTGCTTTGAGTTGCAGAGGTTGTTTCGTCGGCAGCGATTTGAGCTTACGTAGGTGGGTTCGACATAAATTGATATACGATCTTGGTCAAGTATGGTATATAGAGTAGATTACCAACTTTAAGCGAGGACCCAGGGGCCACAAAACTCAATGACAGGGGGGGAGGGAGACGAAGGTTAGGTTCTGGAGGTTGTATGGATATGGAAATGGAAGAGTGTTGTGTGCAGAGTAGAAACGACTCCGGAACCAAGGGGATCCTCAGGTACGGGCGCCCGTCTTCTAGATCCAGGCGGGCTTATGGCTATCAATAACCTGCGCATGCTAATCATTGGTCCAAGCACCTAAATCCTATGACTTGAAACAACGCAATCGAACAACATGGGTTAAGACCGGCGAGGAATCATCGTTCATGCAACGCTGCCGTGTGGCGATGGGTTCAGAGGGTCTGATATGACCATGAATAAGCCGCCAGGAGGAGCCAAAGATCCGGGATGCACCGGGGATCCCTGTTCTTTCCAACAGCAACCCTCACACTAGCCCGAGTCCCAAGTGCTCGTGCCATTCTTCGAAGATTGATTAAACACTGGGGTGGCATGGTGGGACGGTGATGGGCGGGAGATCACGTCCTTGTTGGATCAAGACCCCAGTTTTGTGAACCACATACAGTACTCTGTAATCTTGACAATTGTGGGACACGAGAGACTTGAGCTACATGGAAGCTGGGAACGTATTCGGAAGTTACACATGAGGTCTAGTTGGAAGAAGGGAATGCCACCTCTTAGTACTATACACATGTACAGATTACTTGTGTACATATGACATATGACAGTCAACGGCGGCCCCGAGAGACCTTGCGGTTCGGGACGCAGCCCACCCACACGCCACACTATATTTGTATGTATCAACAGTACTCCGTACGTACCTTGTGTATCATACACATATGTATGTACATATGTATAATACATACGATATATGATATGCACGTTGGTCCCGGTAATAGGGATGGTTCCCCGTGGTGGGAATGGAGACTGAGGATGGCGTGTCTCGGCAATAAGCGGCCGAAGTGGGAACAATTCTACAAAGAATTTTTCCTTGGTCTCCGTTGGTTCAGTTGTTAGCAACCAAGCTTTCCTCGTTTTGTTTCGTATTCAGCACAGACGATTGAGTTTAGCTTGACAATGCCCCGATGACAAAGCTTTACGGATAGTGTCGTCCGTGAAGATGGTGTAGATGCCCTGGATGCCAAACTGCCAGCGGCCTCGACGGCTCGCGTCAGGTAGAGATGGAAATGCCTACTACTACTAGGGCAGATCTTCTAGGCCAAGACTGGCATAACACCACCTCGACTCCCGGGTCTCCGGAGGTCCCCTCTTCCGAAGCTGGGCATCGGCAGATTTCCGCGCATCACCATTTGCCATGTTGTATGTACCTGCACGCTAGAGGAGAGGGCTCCCGCCCACCTTGGTATGGCCGGCCGGGGGGGGGGGGGGG
>QUZD01000003.1:161014-418936 GCA_003693505.1 Pseudonectria foliicola | reverse complement strand
TCTCTCTCTGTCCCTCTCTCTCTCTCGGACCAAGGAGCTCTCAGAGGCCGGTCACGAGGTTGGAATTGGCTCCCCACGGCTGCTGATTTCCTCCCCTTCGAGAACCCGCAGCCAAGTTGCATATACCTAGTGCCTCATTGGCCGAGAGAGATGAACCCGTTGGCGTTGCATTGTCGCCCCTGGATGAAGACATCATGGCTGATGTGGAGATGTTGCTCCATGCGGTAATGACAACGCCTCGCGCCTCGCGCCTCCTTGCTCATCCTGCTCGAGCAACGACCAATTGCACATGCGACTACTCTCCGTACTACTGTATGTGTGTCTGTATCTAGAACGCAGATGGCAGAGACCGTTCGGACGACCCCTGCCTCAGGGGCTCATGCGGCGGCGAGTTTCACTCAAGGGCCCTATGTAAAAGAGGCCTAGCTCTTCGTTTCTTTCCCCCGAAAGTCAATCGTAAGACTCGACTCTTCTCTCAACATCCCAGCTCCCTCTGCAGTGGTGAGACCTCCTTCTCACGTTTGCCGTCACGAGTCTCTATCATGGCATCTTCGTCTGAGGAATATGCCTCCTCGGAGCTCCCAGGCGCCGCCACGGGGGGAACCTTTGGGTTGAACCCTCTGGTTGTCCTCTTCGGCGTGCCCTTTGTCAGCCTGCTGCTCTGGTACATTGTGCCCCTGTTCACGTCGCCGCTGAACAAGTATCCCGGACCGTTCCTGGCCTGTGAGTCGTCACCATCTCCCACCCGCGTATTCGACGAGTCATCTGACAACATGTTCCCTCAGCCTTCACCAACTACTGGCGCATGTACCAGGCCTATGACGGACAGCTCCACGATGTCAGCAAGAAGCTCCATGACAAGTATGGCCCAGTTGTTCGCATGGCGCCCAACTACCTCGATCTGGACTGTCCCTCCCTGATCAAGACCTGCTTCGACATTCACGGCGTCTGGCGCAAGGTACGTTGTCCCATCAGACAGTCCCAACTCCCTTTTTTTCTTCTTTTTTTTCCCCCCCCCTGAACTGACAGTTGTTCTAGACGGAATGGCATGGCGTCTCCGGCGTCAAGGTCGGAAACAAGGTCTTGTACAACATCTTCAGCGAGTGCAATCCGCACGAGCATGCCCGCATCAAAAAGCCCATTGCCAAGTACTTCGCGCCCCGCGGCGTTCTCCCTTTTGAGCCCCATGTCGACTGCGCCATTGCGTGCCTCGTGAACCAGCTCGACGAGCGGTTCGCCGGCAAGGGCAAGTTTGGAGACGCCTTCGACTTTGGTGAATGGGCCATGTTCTGTAAGTCTAGTCTCGGAGATGAGGAAAACACCCCCGGCCAAAGGGATCTGCAGTCGACTAACCTGCTTGCCACTTAGTTGCGTGGGACGCCGTCGCCAAGAGCACCTGGAGCAAGCGAGTCGGCTACCTGGACAAGGGGTTCGACTTTGACGGCACCCTGGAGACGTCTGAGAAGGCTGCCGACTACCTCGCCGTGGTTGGTATGCAGCCCAAGCTGGACAACTTCTTTGACAAGAACCCCGTGTACCGCATCGGCCCTCCTGCTTTTGGCAACATCACCCAGGTCGGCCTGGGCCACCTCATGGCCCGCTACCAGAAGCAGGATGGCCACGACCCCGAGAAGCCCGACTTCCTCGACCGCTACCTCGAGGCCGCCCAGGAGTACCCGGACGTTGTCGACGACCAGCGCATTCTGTCTTACCTCCTCGTGAACCTCGCTGCCGGTGCCGACACCACTGCCGTGAGCCTGCGATCCATCTTCTACCTGACCCACAAGCATCCCGCCGTCTGGAAGCGCCTCGAGAAGGAGGTCCTCGCCACCCCCTTCACCCAGCTGCCCGTCCCCTACTCCGAGTGCCGCTCCATCCCCTACCTCGAGGCCGTCATCAAGGAGGCTCTCCGCGTGTACCCCGGCAACTGCTTCGCCCAGGAACGCTACGTCCCCGCGGGCGGCCTGACGCTGCCCGACGGCTCCTTTGTCCCCGAGGGCACCGCCGTCGGCTTCAACGCCTATGTCATCCACCGCAACAAGACCGTCTGGGGCGAGGACGCCGCCGAGTTCCGCCCGGAGCGCTGGCTCAAGGCCGACTCGGAGACGGACGACGAGTTTGCCGAGCGCCTTCGCATCATGAACAACAGCGACCTGTCGTTTGGCTGGGGCAGCCGCAAGTGCATCGGCATGAACCTGGGCATGATGGAGGTCTTCAAGACGGTCGCCACGCTCGTTGCCTACTTTGAGTTTGAGCTGGCCGATCCCAAGGCCGACTGGCACTTCCGCAGCGCCGTCTTCCCCCGCCAGACGGGCATCATCCACAAGCTCAAGAAGAGAGACAATGTCCAGGCACCCTTCAACGCCGAGCTGGCCGACGACTCCTAGACGGAGGCGCTACTGCACGGCTGTGCTGTCTGTACAGATACTGTAGCAAGATAATCTAATAATTGACACTTGAACCATTGTACACTACGAGGTCCCTAAGCTGGTACTAGACTACCTAGTCTCCCGTTCTTCCTTGAATCGACAACAACTAACTGGGGTGAGGGCCGCTCCTTGGCACGCCGGCTGACGGCTCCTGTCTCCGGCGCGGCACTTTTTGTGTTAGTGTGCGGCTTCTTTGGCAACGGTTCCATAGTTTAGTACAGATTGACCAGCCTACAGTACATGAACTGATGAACAAGAGTCTCCATGCCCCCATGCTCTCACATCAGCGTTGTACTGTACTGTACGTATGTACTATACGTACTCTGCTGCGGATTACTGTTCCTCATGTTGTATAGGGCCGAGGTTCGGCTACAGCATCCCTGGAGGCCCACGTCTCAGGTTGCCCACCATGATCCGCTCCAACTTACCACAATGGGCTTAGAAGCTGGGATAGAATGTCTCCGGGTAAATGGACCGGGCTAAGCTATCCATGGTCATGTCATGGTAGGAGAATTTTGTCAACCAAGGCCGAATGCGTAGTGCCGTGTCTTAATGAAGGGACTTCCCTAGCAGCCTAAAAATGGCCGTAGTGTATTCGAATGTTTCGATCCTTCAAAAATGCCCATGCGCCGCCAATGTCCCGGAACCTTCTTCTCCATAAATACCGGGCATTTCCATGCCGTGCACGTGTGTGTATCCATACTACTGGGATCTCATCTGTTTAGCCCCCTGTGTATTGGCCGGCCCCATGATTGTAATCCGATGTACATATCATGTCATGACGTTGTAATTCTGTAGAAAAAGCAAAGAGACGAACCATCTTGATCCGGAAATACAACAGTGGATCGTTTTTGCCATGAGCGCACAGTTCCGCGGTTACATGGGGAGGACTCTGGATGCAGTCAAGACGGCGATCGACCTTGATTTCGTACAATGATCCGCAAGGCAATGCCAAGAAGCGTCTCCCCTTGGCGGGCTACCCTCACTTCTTCCCCGGTCGCCTCTTCACCATGACCTTGACGTCTATTGGCGGACAAAGAGCCTCGGCCAACCAGCGATTAGGGGGCCGCTGTCCGTTATACTCGTCGGGGAACTTGATGTCGTAGTGGCGCAGCACGTACGCCAGCAGCATCTTGAGCTCAAAGTCGACCAGGAACCGGCCAGGGCAGACATGGGTCCCATGGGCAAATGGGAGGTAGTCGGGCGACGTCGACACAAAGGTGACGGGGGTAGGCTTCTGCTTCTGCTTCTGGTCCCCCTGGTCCCCCTGGTCTCCCTGGCCCCCCTGGGCCTGCGCGGCCTCGCGGATCCGCGAAAAGCGGAAGGGGTCATACTTGCCAACACCCGTCGGATCCGAGTACGTCTCTCGACTGAGAAAGGAGAGCGAGCTGCCCTTGGGTAGATGGTGGCCGTCGGGCGTCGTGAGGCCGTCCACCATGACACGGCGGAGGACGGTGTGGCCCGCAAAGGCATATCTTTGCACCGATTCCCGTGCGGCGCTGTCGGTCCTGACGAGTTGGCTGACCTGGGCCTTTGTCCACCTTGTGTTGTCGTCGTCCGGTCCCAGGACCCGGTCCATCTCCTCCTTGAGGGTGGCTATGGTGTTGAACTCGGCATCAGAACCCAGCATGTTGACGAGCAAGTTGGTAGCCTGCAGAGACGTCTGATGCAGAGCCCCAAAAATGGAACTGACCATGCGGGACATTATGAGATTGTAGTCATGCAATTCCTGTGGCCGCTCCTTGTGCGCATAGCGGATCATCATCTGGAGCTGATCTGTAGGCTCCATGTGACCGGGTTCACGGCGATCATACTTGAGCGTGTCCAAGCGCTGCTTCCACAGGGGCACGATCCATCTGGCGAGCTTGCGTCTTCGAATGCTCATGGGTATGGCGAGCAGTGCGCCAACAAGAGGACGGAACGGCGTTGGAGTGGCTCGTATCAGCCCAGAGTTGATGACAGAGCCCTCGACAATGTTGATGGCAGTGCTGATGTACTCCGCATCACGGCCTGTCGATTGACGCACATCTTGTCAGCACCGAAACAGGAGAAAAGAGGCCCTTGAAAGGGTGGTCTCGTACAAATTGGTAATCCAAGCTGGAATCGGGTTGCGGCTCTGGCAATGACGGTGCGCATGACAGGTAAGAGATCAACCCGCCTCCAGTTGTCTTCGTCTGTGCCCCAGGACTCGTCCAAAGCCAGGCCAAGCTCTTGGTTGAGCACCGAACAGACGTTCTCGAGGGCCCGGTTCAAATCCGCCTTGATGATGAGGCTCTGCCAAGGATCCAGAAAGGTCCTACTGTCGCCGAAGCTCCAGTGAAGCTGGCTGGCTATGACATTTGCGTGGCCTGAGCTCAACACATGGTCGGGCTGATCAAAGGCCCAGCGCATCAAGCCCGGGGGCAACAGGATTTCGACGTGGAAGAGGGAGCTGGGTACGACGACGGGTATGCCATGCTTCAGATACTGGTAGCCCGTGTCAGTTCCTGTCCGGCCGGCGCGTCAAGGAGTTGTGCTGACCAACCTTTGTGTTTGCTTCGTGATACAAGGCTCTGCAGTTGATGTAGTAGGCCAGCCGTGTCCGTATGCTGAACCTCTTGGTTCCCTCGGGTTCTGCCACAAGAGGCACATTGGGAGGATATGTCGCCCCGAGCACGAGGCATGCGATCCAGTATACGAGACCAATGCCGGCGGATGCCACGCAGACGAGGCTCCAGTGGCCGGGTAGAGCAGTGAGGAACGGGATCTGAAGCATCGCCATGACGAGGAAAACGAGGAATCTGGGGCGGCAACTGGGGAGCTGCTCGCGGTGCGGACTACGAGTGCCTTGGAGATTGAATCTGCAATTGATCAGGAAACTCGATGCTCAAGAGTCAGGAGGAACTTGTGTCCATGGAGGCCATTGACCATCCTGACCATGAGCGGTTGGGGGCTTCTCCAGCCGCGAACGGTGAGGCGCTTCATGGCTTGATGGCAGGCAGGGCTGTCTTGCGTGCGAGACCGACAGACGGGATGGAGAGCAAACTGCATATCGAGTTGGCAGCGTTGGAAGCAAACTCTTGGAGCTGGGGAGCCAACATGGCCTGTCTCTTGAAGATGAAGCTCTAGCGTATGGTTAGTTGACAAACCTGCAGAACAAGCCCGGGTGGCTGCAAGCAAACTTGCACTAGGCACAGTACCGCAGCAAACATGGTGAGGAGCAGCACCAACTGGCCAACAGAAACGGGTTCAACTGAGTTGACCGTTGCCACAAGCGGCCACGTGCGAGTGAAACATGTTTGCCAACATCAAGGCCTCTCATTCATTTGCTAGACGGCAGACGTTGCACTCTTGTTTCATCATGCCATCCAGTCAGTCGTTGGCCAACGTTGCGATATAGCACATGGCAAGTTGCCCAGCACTCTACTATAGGGTAAGCCAGGCGACAATTGAACAAACCCCACCCCTGTCGTACACGGGGATTCGTATGGAGAACTCTCGTAGTCTGTGTACACACATTCAGAGGACTCCGTAATCTTGATGACGATACAGGTTACAGTACATAGGAAGAGACCCCTGTTGCTTTAATGGTTTGTTTCACAACCCCACTAGCCAGCCTCCATCTTCATCCATCTGCATCCACCTCTTCATCCACCTTTTCATCCACTCCCGCTCGCGCCACTCCGTGAGCCGCCGCCGCCGCCGCCGCAAGTGGATCCCCGCCATTAAAAACTTTTTTCGACTCCGAGTCCGATTCCATTCCCGCGTTCCACAGCAACACACACACACACACACACACCAAAGCAAAGCCACCCAACGCACAAGCCAAGCCAAGCCAGATCAAGCCAGCCCTCTCCTCTCTCCTCTTCCCTCTCTCTCCTCTTGAGCCGTCTCAACGCACCCTCGTCTCAACAATCAAGATTGGGCCCGGTTAGCTCAATCGGTAGAGCGTGAGACTCTTACGAGTACGCGATCTCAAGGTTGCGGGTTCGACCCCCGCATCGGGCTATTCCTATATAAAAACTTCTTTTTTTGGTGGTGTAAATAAACCATCTGGTTTACCATCATCTGGTTCCCTTTTTGGATCTGCATGCATAGGAGTAACTAAGACTTGATGCGTCAGTCCCGAGATATCGTAGCGCCAGCTGTTACAGCAGAACAGCCATATTGCCGTGCCCATCACACATATGCGTGCCAACGAATTCTCATCAATTCTTTGCAGTATCTAGCAATCAATCCCCCAAGACGCAATCTGCCATATACTTTTGAGCTTTGCCTAATCCGTGCCCTTCCGCCAGTGCCATATGAATGTCCTAATGGAGGGGCACATCTTATCGCTTATCGCCTTGACCTCCATCCATCAACTCACTCACTCGCTCGCTCACCTGCTCTCCTCGAGTCTCCTTCCCTCTAGCCGCCTTCTTCTCAGCCAGCTCCTTGACAGCCATGGCCGAGACCAATGACTCCTTCAGGCCAGCCCTGATTGTGGTCGATTTCCAAGAAGACTTTTGCCCGCCGGTGAGCTCCCCTCGTCCTGTGCTCTATTCCCGTCTCTACAAGCCTCTACACGAACATCGTGACCTTGCTCCCCGAGACATCACAAAATGGTGGCGTTCTCCAAAGGGCTGCCTAATAGGCAGACATCCCATTGCATACAAACATGCGGTTCAGCTCATTGACTATTAGTCTCTTCATTTGCAAACCAACCGACCAACCACCCATCAAACCCCATCATGTCCACACCACCACCACCACCACATCACCTTCACCACTAACAAACGACTAATGCTCTTAGAACGGCTCCCTCGCCGTCCCTTCCGGCCGCTCCATCGCGCCAGTCATCAACGCCCTGCTCAACTTTCCCTTTGTCCTCAAGCTCGCCACAAAGGACTGGCATCCACCCGACCACGTCTCCTTCGCCTCCAATCACGCCTCCGCCCACCCCTTCACGTCCTCTCACACCATCCACCACCCAGACGACCCCAGCCGCGCCTACGACACCACTCTATGGCCCGTCCACTGCGTCCAGAACTCCGCCGGCGCCCAGCTCGTCCCAGAACTCCACGCTCATCGCCTCGACGCCGTCATCTGCAAGGGCCAGCGCCCAGACGTCGAGATGTACTCGGCCTTTTATGACCCTTTTCGCCTCACCGATAGCGGCCTCTCTGCTCGTCTGCGCGAGGCCGCCATCACCCACGTCTTCGTCGTCGGGCTCGCTGCAGACTACTGCGTAAAGGCTACAGCTGAACATGCCCTTCAAGAAGGCTACCGCACCATCATTATTGCCGAGGGCACCCGGCCGGTCATGCCCGGCCAATGGGATGAGTGCCGCGCTGACATTGAGTCCAAGGGCATCAGCATCGTGGATATGGATGATCCTCATGTCAATCGAGTTCGAACGTTGACACTGTGAGTGGACGTGCGTGAAGGTTGTTGATTGAAGAAAATGTTCAATTATAAATGTAATGTGCCCCACGGCCGCCAAGATGCACACAGATCTCATCTTGTCGCTATATCCTCCCAATCAGGCTGCCCTTTGTGTCTTTGCGTTTTCGCCCTTTTATATACGCGTCTTGTTACGCTCCCTTCCAGATTATCCCCAAAAGATGCGAAAACTCCATGCTGTTTTGCAAACGATGACCCAAACCCTTGCAACCAACGTTTCAAGCAATTAACTCGTATCAACTCCTGTTACATGCGTTATTTCTCATCGTTTAGCCATTCACCTCCGCTTGGACCGCTCAATTGCGGCGGCGCTCATCGACGTAGTCGAGGCCGATCGTTCCTGCGCGCTGCTCATGGCCAGCGACACAGGCGTCATGGCCGAAGGTGCAGGCGTGCTGCTTCGCGAGGGGGCCGCGCTTCGGTTGTGCTGCATGTGCGCCTTGACAAGGTGACCCGCCGCCAGCGCGCTGCACAGAGACAACTCGCCAGCGAGCGTGGCAGCGGCGATGATGCGGGCGAGTCGGCGGGCGTTCTCGCCAGGAGTGGTAGGGTGGGCGCCCCTGACACCGAGCATATCCAGCATGGCGCCTTGAGGCTCCAGGATGGTACCACCGCCAAGCGTGCCAACTTCGAGACAGGGCATCGAGACGGAAATTTGCAGAGCTCCGTGCAGGCTGAGGAAAGGTGTTCTGTTAGCAAATGGTTCATTCTAGTTACCGGGGATAGAAGGGTTTTTTTTTGCGCTTACTTCTTCATAATGGTGATGCAGTTGGAGCTCTCCACCACCTGAGCAGGGTCCTGCCCAGTGGCCAGGTAGATGGCGGCAACAATGTTGGCTGCGTGGGCGTTGAATCCACCCATGGCACCGGCCATGGCGGATCCCACCAAGTTCTTGGAAATGTTGAGCTCGACCAGAGCATCGACGTCGCTCTTGAGAACGTTGCGCACGACATCGGCAGGGATAATGGCCTCGGCCACGACACCCTTTCCTCGGCCGTCAATCCAGTTGAGCGCCGCGGGCTTCTTGTCGATACAGTAGTTACCTGAGACGGAGATGATGGACATGTCGCTAAAGCCAGCCTCGGTGACCATGACGTTGAGTGCATGCTCCACTCCCTTTGAAATCATGTTCATGCCCATGGCATCACCCGTGGTCGACTTGAAGCGGATGTACAGGTGCGTACCGGCCAGCGCCGTCTTGATGTGTTGGAGGCGGGCGAATCGGCTGGTCGAGTCAAAGGCCTTCTTCATCACCGTCTGGCCCTCATCCGAGTCCAGCCAGTTCTTGGCAGCACCAGCCCTCTCCAGAGTCTCGAAGCTCACGCAAGGACCGCGAGTCATGCCGTCTCCAGTCAAGACAGTGACGGCGCCACCTCCCGAGTTGATGGCCTTGCAGCCACGGCTGGCACTGGCGACAAGAACACCTTCCGTCGTAGCCATGGGGATGAAGTAGCTCTGGCCGTCAATCACAAGAGGGCCTGCAACACCGACAGGGAGGGGCATATATCCAATGACATTTTCACAGCAGGCGCCAAAGACGCGCTCCCAGTCGTAATGCTCATAGGGCAGCTTGGATCGGTCGAGAATGCTTGTCAGCTCGGCAGTGGCCTTGGTGCGCGCGATAATGGTACGTCGGATCTTGACGGCACGAGTAAAGTCCTTGAGCGTCTTCTCGAGGGCGTAACCAGGAATCTTGCCACGCATAGACATCGCAACAATCTCCTCATCGCTCATCTCGGGGGCCCGCTTCTCTGCGAGCAACCTGTCCAGCTCGTCGTTGCTTCGGTTGGGGGCATTGGCCGGGCGGATCTTGGTCATGGTGAAGCCATCGACTTCGTCGTCGGTAACAGCTGGGGTGCTGGGCTCGGTCTGCTGAGGGGTGGGAGGAACATACTCGCCCAGAGGCAGCGTGGCGGCGCCGGTGTCGTTGAATCGCTCAGCCCGGGCAAGCTCATTGCGGTCAATGTGATGCTCGGGAATGTTGGAGTCCTCCTGGATACCCCAGCGGGCAACGTTGAAGAGATAGCCGTTTAGGCCAACACTCAGGGCGAGGGCGGCTACAATCCACTTGGAGAGGACAGGATCCTCCAGGCTCTTGAGCAGGCCACCAACAACGCGACCACCCATGCCGTATCCGTGCAACGGGCTGGAGCCCTGATCAAACTCTGCACCTCCGTTGGCCGAAGAGGCCAAGGCGTAGTGAACTGAAGGAAACTCGAGTTCGTACTTGATGGGTGTAAGAACAGTGACCAGGGTGGGTCGGTTGTTGGACTTGGCCATCTCCAGGATGGCATCCAAGCCGTTCGAAGCGACCTTGAAGGGGTCAACGGGGAGACTCGACACAACACCAGCCAGAGCACCAGCCCACGATCGAATGTTGGACAGCGAGTGGGGGTTGCGGAACGGGAGAGAGACGAGGTTGATGACGTTGACCAGGATGAAGCCCGAGATCATGAGAACCTTGAACTTGGGAATGCTGCTGCCAAAGAGAGACGGGCTCTTGGAGTCTTTGCCGTTGGCGCGGGCCCAGTCATCGTTGCTGGCGGCGACCTTTTCAGCAATACGACGGCTGACACCGTCGTCCTCGAGGGCCATCTGGACATCGACATGGCGCTTAATGCGCTTGATCTCGAGCTTGATGCTGAGGATAGCAGTGTAGAAAGTGAAGAGGAGGGCGCAATCAAAGAAGAGGATCCAGGCAGCGAGGAAACAGAAGTGCTGGAGGCCACCCTGGACGCCCGAGGCAGCACCGAGAACCAGAATGGCGATCTCAATGGCGTAGTCGCGGACAATCTCGAAGCCCTTGTCCTTGATGGCAGCCTGGACGGCATGCTGGATGACGTTCTGCATGGGGCGCTCGGGGGACTTCTTCCCAGACTTTGAGTTTTGCTGCTGGGTGCGGCGATTCTCAATGGCGTGGGACATGACGGCACGGGTAAGAACGATGTTCTTCTCGAAGCCAATGGTGACGACGAGGAAAGGCAGGCCTTCCGAGAGCAGAATCACACTAATGGGAACGCCGAGCTTGGTGGTGACGGCCAATCCGAAGAGGAAGGCAAAGATGGAAGAGAAGAGGGTGCAGATACCCAGCCAGAAGTGGGATCCAAGGCGACGCATGGAGAGGAAGAGAGAGACAAAGGTGAGGTGCATGGCAATGTAACCAAGGAACATGATGATGATGTCGAGTGTCTCGGCGTTCTTGAGGAGGTCGAGGAACTCTGACCAAGCGTTGGTTGCCCACTGGAGGATGGAGTTTGGCGTGGGAACCTTGGCGGCCTTCATGATCCACGTCTTCTTCTCACGGCCGTGCAGCGTCTCGGTTTCCTCGGCGCCCTCGCTGGGAATCTCTCGGACGGCTGCGAGCAGCTCAGGAGCTTGGTCGTAGGCAAGAGCATAGGCGAGGATGCTATCCTGAGAGTAGGCGGTGAAGGAGTTTTCGGTGGCCGGGAGGTGAGTAATGGAGAGGTTCTGGGGAACAGGCACGGCCTGAGAACGAGGTGCGTGGCTAGACGAGTCTGGCTGCCTGGTGTCCGGGAAGACGAGCGTCAGAAGGGCGAGGTGGTCGACGGCCGAGTCGGAGACGGGGACGGATTCCTGCTCGACTGGCTGCCATTTCCAGGCAGTGTCAGGACCGGCACGGAGATCGCGGCTGCCGTCGACGAGGGAGGCCCAATTGGCCTTGTTGTCTACGACATTGAGGTCGAAGAAGCTCTCCTGCAGGAGGCCAACATACGAAGTGCTGGCAAGGAGGGCGACAACCACAACGGTATGGATGGGGTGGGAGCAGGCCAGCTTGGACAGGAACTGAACAAGAGGGGTGAGGCGCTTGGCGGCCCAGGAGGGTGTAGAATTCTGTGAGACGGGCGTCTCGCCGCGGAAGCGGCTTGGGAGGAAGGACGGAGCCATGATTTCTGGCTGATCGGAGAAGGTAACGCGGGTCGCTCGTCTACCACATTGAGTGCCTCGAGGGTGGTTGTTGCTGGAGGGTTGGCAGCGGGAGTCTATGAGAGATGGTTGTAAGTCAAAGTGTCGGTGGGCGGGCATTGGTGGGATGTGATTGGGTGCGAAAGGGTCAGGGTGAGGGTTGTGGTGGTTTTGGTTGTGAATGTGAGTGTAATAGAGGCAGCCATTGAACCACCGCAAAGAGAGACGGAGAGAGGCTGCGAATTCGCGCGTGGAGAGGAAAGATGTTGGAACAGAGACAGAGACAG
Source organism: Pseudonectria foliicola (assembly GCA_003693505.1). Classification (NCBI taxonomy): domain Eukaryota; kingdom Fungi; phylum Ascomycota; class Sordariomycetes; order Hypocreales; family Nectriaceae; genus Pseudonectria; species Pseudonectria foliicola. The sequence goes on along the minus strand of QUZD01000003.1, from coordinate 406,872 downwards.
AGGCAGAGACGGCGACGGCAGACGTGCAGATGCGAATGGGCGGCAGACTTACTTTACGTTGCTCGTCTTCGTGCTCGTTTTCGCGAGGCAGAGGTGTGTAGTGGTGGTGGTGGTATAACTCACTGTGTGGATGGATTGATACCTAGATGGATCAATGGAGGGGCGGCGGCAGAAGGATTGACGCAGAAAGAACAATGTCAAGAGCAGCTGCGCACGAGACACGATACGCTCCGGGCGAGGGCAGACGAAGTTGGGGTCTCGGACTTCTCCTGAAAGGTCCTGAAAGGATCGGAAGCAGGGTACGAAGTACGGATCAGGTAGGGGGAGATGGAGATAATTAAAGACAAGAAGCGGACTAGAAGCTAGCCAAGCGTGGAAGGCACGGCGTCTATGAAATTGCGGTCCCGGGCCTTTGCTAGAGGCAGGAGAGGAGCAGAGGAGGTGGTTGACCAAAAGAAAACCAGCCGGACGAGGAACCAAGAGACAAGACAAGACAAGGGCCAAAAAAATAAAAAAAAAATAGACATCGAGGCGCGCCGCACGTTGCGTTGCTTGCGTTGCGTTGGGTGCCGATATTGGACCGGCGGTGATGGGTGATGGGTGATGGGCACACAATCCTTCTGTGTCGGGGTGGTACTTGGGCGACGGCACTGGGCGCAGCGGGATTGAATGTACCCAATGGACGGGGGGTGGCTCCGGTGCCTGTCTGTACTTGTACCTGTACTTGTTTGCTCTCCCACGGACGGCGGGCTGCACCAGCATGAAGCCAGTCAAGCAAGCATGTACTAAGTATTGTACAGTAGCTTAGCTTGCAGCCCTTAGCGTGCAGCCTTTAGCAGCCAAGCCAGTGTGGCAGTCCATCCCGCTGCAGTCCTGGTTCCATTCCATCCATCCTGCCATCCACTGCAGATGGGCTGGCTGCCCACTCTGCCCAGCCTAGCGGGTTATCTGAGCCCCTGAACCACACCCTTGACCAGCTTTGTACACCTCACGCTCCTACTGTGTAGGCTGGGCTGACAGGCTGGCTGGCTGGCTGGCTGATTAGGAGGGGCCAAGTTCCAACGCTACCAGATGCCTACAGGGCGGGGCGAGGGGGGAAAAGAGTGGTTCATTCAGGGGCCGTTTAGCGGCCATGGACCCTTGGGTCGTCCAAGGTAGGGTTGGCTTTGGCTGCTTGGGGTCATGGGCCTCACGGATCCTCTCTCTTTTAGCGGGTTCAAGAGGATTGGAAGGCTGGATGCTTGTTGCTTGGATGCTTGGATGGATGCTCTGCCACGTTGGCAAACGACGACAATGAGGCTTGGAGACGATTGTTGTTGCGGTCGGGCGCTGTGGCTTGGAACACGTGAGCAGCCCTGTTGATCAACAACAATAGCACCGTCATCCATTGAGAATAGCGGCAAGTCTGCTAGCATGGACGACAGCATGGACGACAGCATGGACGACAGCATGGACGACAGCATGGACGACAGCATGGACGACAGCATGGACGACGGCATGGCGGCATGGCGGCATGGTTTTCGAAGGCTGAGGGAGGCCCAGGCAGCTCCTCGTTGTTCTTCTCACTCTCGCCTCTCCTCCTGGCACACGCAGCCAGCTCGGATTCAGCTCGGATTCATCTGATGTCATACTGCCCGCCGACATCACATCACTGTCGCATTTTGTAGTCCAAAGCGAAATGGGCATGGGGATGCGCCACACTCGCTTGTCTGACTCCCCAACGCCCTGATCCAATCCATGCGGCACACTGTGCTTCATCCTCAGGTCCTGATGCTGATGCTGATGCTGATGCTGATCCTCATCAGCAATCCAACAATCCAGCATTCAACAGCCAACGGCCAACAAGGAATCCACCTCTGCGCTGCATAGCGATGTCGGTGCCCTCTTTTTCAGCCCCCTTCCAGCTACTCACCTACCTTAGGTACCTTACCTAGGTATGTATGGATGCAGTACAAGTGGACCACGCACGGCACGACGATGTTGCTCTCCTGTGCCGAAGAAGCTTACTGTTGTGGCTCCGACTTTGACTCGACTCGACTCTGACAACCAAAGTAACCTCCTTGCATACCTCCACGTGCTGGCTATTCGTGGTGGCTGGTGGACAAAGCCGTCCTACATAAATTCCATGTCCATACTCCGTAGACAGACTCGTCCTCGTCATCGCCCACCGGGCCATCTCGACACCGATACCAACCGCAGCTCACTGTCGCTTTTCCTTTGTTCACTAGCACAACAACACTGTCCGATCCCCTCAATCCATTGAACCATCCCCCACCCTCGCTCCGGGCGGCAACACGTCTTCCCGACGGCATCCACAAACGGTACGTAAAAAGAATCTATCCATCACCCTCACCATCTTTCTCAGGATGCTCCACTCCTTTCCCATCTGGGTCCGAGGTTTCGGGGCTTCACGATGATCACAAGGGTCCCCTCCCTTCCAGCGCCTCTTGCATGTCTGCCACACCAACCACGTTGCGCCATAGAGTTTGGCCCGTTGAGCGACTACGACTTGGAACCTGCACTGCCTCTGCATCGCATTCGTCACCGGCACGGGAGGATGTCGGCTTTCCGTGCCGGCCGGTTGAACCATATCTATGGAATCAACCACCAGCCACATCTCTTCTGCGCATCGTGCCTCTTGCGAGTGCTGCCAGTATTGCATGCTCCCTTCGCAACCGACAACCGCAGGATACAGGTCTAGGCTCCGAGGGCATCGCCATTCCACGGACGGTGATGGAGGAAGCCAAGAGGTAAAAAATTGCGTCATATCACGCGGATGCAGACCAGGCTTTGTCCAGGCACTGGTACATACATGGAATGTGTATCATGTACCGGTACTCGCACCAGATGCCGCACGCTGCTGGCGGCAACATTGCGAGGCCAGTAGGTAATGGCATCCATGTCTCCGCTCGAAGAGGCAGGTTATTAGGTACGGGCGATTGTTTAGCATCAGCACGTTAATCTTATCAATCAGTCAATCAGTCCAATCTAGCTGTGGCCCAATCCACCTGCATGCCCACCACGGGTATTGCAGGAGCTTTTTGGGTCCCGACTATGGATCCGGATGGAGCCAGGCATGGAAAAGGCCGCTTCGGCTGTAGAAATGAGGCCTTTTTTCCCCCTCCCGCTTCCCTTCTCTGATGCCCTTATTCCTCCGGCACTTGACTCGCATGCATGACAACGAGTTTCGTCTTGCGCCGTCTGTGGTTTTCTCCGTCCATACTCCGACCCTGCTGGCGCAAGCGATGTCACCTCTCTTGACCCTTGTGTTGGTCCGGCTGCTTCTATCCCCATCCAGCCTCTAACCCAAGCCCAGGGTTTGACACATATAAAGTCTAGACACCAAGGACACATACGGGTTTTCCACCCAACTTACTTATTAGGTATGTATGCAGCCTGCCCCGAGCCGGCCCGCCGCTCCACGTCGGTAGTGCCACCGGCCGGTCCGCCGCTTCAGCACCGCTGCGAGCCGAGTGCTCAGAACATCATACGATGGCATCTGACAACTCTGACTTGTCCGCAGAAAATGGCGCCAGCCATGTTTTTGCGTGTTCTGTTTCACCCAGTTCTTGGGCCTTGATTCCCATCATGTAATTGGTCGCCCGTCTCTTTTGCATTTTTCCTTAGGGCTGGTTCAATTGATATTGTTGTTCTTGACCTTCGTTGCATCCCGATTTTGTGCCATCTTGTGACTTTTTCCATGCCTGGGATTGGAATCAAAGGCAGGGCAGAGTAAAAGAGAAAGTTTGCAATCGGCACGTGAAGATCGTTTGAGAACGTCAGCCAGCCGTTTGGCAATCACAAAACATACTCTGGGCTAGTTCGTGATGGGCAACTAGACCTTCTACCTCTAGCAGCTGGCATTGGCATCGGATCATCTCAAGCATCGACGGGAACGTGCTCACGGCGCTACAAAGAATCTCCCGTCAACACGATACGTTTGGCTGAACTTGAACTTTTTAATTGAGATCCAACGAGAGAAAAGCAAAGGTGAACATGGAGAGACGATCGGAGGGGGTCGAAGTTGATGAGGACTACACCACAGCCAGGAATGGAAATTGGAATGGGAATGGACACAGCCATCATCCAACCGACGATGACCAGTCGTTCGGCCGCAACGAGATTGAAGACGGAGACGGACACGGACACGGAGACGGACACGGCACTGCAGAGACCAAAGACACCGAGAAGGCACCGCCTCCCGGAGACATCTACCTAGTCGGCGGCGGAATAGCCTCCCTCGCCGCCGCCGTCTTCCTCCTCGACGACGCCCAAGTCCCCGGCCACCGCATCCACGTGCTCGAGGCGTCGGCAAAGCCCGGCGGCTCCATCGGCGGCCCGTCGGGCGGCGGCCCCTCAGCGGGCGGTCCCCCGGCCTGGCAGAAGGGCTACCGCGTCTCGGCGATCCGCAAGCTCAGCCTGACGTACCGCTGCCTGTACGGCATGCTGGCGCGGGTGCCGTCCGACGCCGGGGCCGAGACGCTCGCCGACAAGCTCAACCGCTTCAACGCGGCGCGGAAGAAGCTGGGTGCCTCGGGTTCGCGGCTCGTGAGGCAGGTTGCTGACGGCAGCGGCCGCGAGATGCCCGAGGCCGTGGATGTGAGCACCATGGGGCTCAGCGTCAAGCACCAGTGCGACCTGATGCGCGTGGTGCTCGACACCGAGGAGCAGTTTGAGGGGCTCGAGATCCAGGCGCTGTTTGACCCGGAGTTCTTTGACACAAACTTTTGGGACCTGTGGTCGTCACTGAATCGCTTTCATCCGTGGTGCAGCGCCGTCGAGTTCCGACGCTGTCTGCATCGGTTCCTCCACGAGTTTCCCAACATGGGGAACCTATCGGGCATAGAACATGCGCCGGAGGAGGATTTTAACGCCATTATAAAACCCCTGTCCGAATATCTCAAGGCAATGGATGTTGACTTCCGCCACGGTAAGTCTCTTGATGGCGTCACAGGGCCAAGTGCAGCTTTGCAGTTTCTAATCGTTGGCAACAGGGATCCAGGTGACGGGATTGGACATTCACGACGAGGGCAACGGGGGGTTTAGAGTGACAGGCATCAAGACGCGGCAAGGCGGCGAGCATGTCCGTCTAAATCTGGGGACCGACGACAAGGTCCTCGTCACGCTTGGCTCGCTCACCTCGGGCATGGGCTACGGCTCCAACGACTCTCCGCCGCCAACGATGGAGCTCCGCGACTCGGCACATCATGAGCTGGATCCGCTCTGGACATTCTGGGATGAGCTGGCACTGGAGCGACCTGGAACATTTGGCAACCCAGAGGCCTTTTTCGACCGGCCCTCGAAATCGACGTGGCTGTCCTTTACGGTGACGATGCGCGACCGGGCGTTTCTGGAGCACATGTATCACTGGACCGGCACCAAGACGGGATCGGTGCCGCTGATTACGTTCCGCGACTGTCCGTGGATGCTCTCGCTCACGGTGCCGAAACAACCCTACTTCAAGGACCAGCCCGAGGACATCCACGTCATCTGGGGCTACGGCTTGTTCCCGGACCAAGCGGGGCGGTACGTCAACAAGCCGATGCTGGCATGCACGGGGTCCGAGATCCTGACGGAGCTGCTGCACCTGATGGCGTTCCCGCTGCAGCCCACGCTGGACAGGTCGACGACGATGCCGTGCCTGATGCCGCTGATTGGCAGCCCGTTCCTGACGCGGCGGCGCGGGGACCGGCCGGAGGTGGTGCCGGCAGGCAGCCAGAACCTGGGGCTGATGGGCCAGTTTGTCGAGATTGAGCGCGAGGTGACGTTTACAATGGAGTACTCGGTGAGGTCGGCGCAGATGGCCGTGTACCGGCTGATGGGGGTGGACAGGGAGCTGCCGCGGGTGCCTGGGGAGGAGCACTCGGTGATGACGTTGGGGCTGGCGCTCAAGACGATGATGAGCTGATGAGCTGATGAGCGCTGAGCGGAGGAGATGAGAAACAAAAACAGGAACAGAAACAGGCCAGACCAGATGAGAGCCGTGTTGCTTCTCTTGGCGTTGAGCAGGGGGCGGCGGCGGCGGCGATCTCGCCTGGTTGGAGCCAGGCCAGCAGCGGGATGTCACGTTGTTGTCAGCATACGAATTGCCCCGTATGGAAGACTCCATTTTTACAGTATCGAGGTCCATGCTGCAAGTTGACTACTGTACAGGTTTCTCCGTCCAGATCGCATACTATTACTCCATGGAGACAGACTGCCAGTGCCAGATCTCCATCCCGCCCCATACTGGACTCGAGAGCCGGGGGCGGGGGTCCAATTAAAACAGCCCAACAGAGAAAAAGAGACAGAGAAAAAGAGACAGAGACAGAGAGAGAGAGAGAGAGAGAGAGAGGGCGGCGGCCTCTCTCCGCCCGATTGGCTGGACGGCGCAAATTGAGAGAGCAACTGAGCCCCCAATCAAGCCTCGTTGCGCCCGTCTTGGCCCGTCCAGGCCAGATGGAGAGAGATTGAGGCGGCGGACCAAGTGGAGATCTTCCCGCCCCTTGCGTCCCCTTGCGTCTCCTGTCTGGCCTTTTGGCAGCCGGCCGATGGAGATCAACGCCTCGCTTAACCGCTGATCCGTCCTTTTGTGGCTGATCACTGCCATGCCGGGTCTGTTCCCATCGACGGCTTCTTCTCTCGCGTGTCTCCCAGGCCCTGGACCAGCTGGACACTCTTGGCCCAAAAAGGCCCACCGGGCTCGGTTTTGGGCAAGTGAGCGCTGCTGGCAACTATCTATACAGTAGGATTCAACCGATCGACTCTCGAAATCCACCCAGTAAAGTTTCCATCTGTGTAATTACCAGGTCCAGACTGCTTCGTTGTGTCAGCCAACTTGCAGAACCTGCGTATCGGCCAACACGTGCAAAACGTGCAAAACGTGCAAAACGTGCAAGACGTGCAAGACGTGCAGCCGGCCAAGACACGGGAGGTACCTCGTGTTGCACAGACAATTGCCTGGTTGTGCAGGTATCGCTTCTCCATCCAATCCAAGCTGCCAATCAGTCAGTCAGTCAGTCAGTCAGTCAGTCAGTCAGTCAGTCTGCCAGTCTGCCTGCGGCTGGCCACTTGCTTGGATTGGGGCTGCTTGCTTCTCCGCCCGCTTTCGCTGTTGCTCCTTGTTGTCTGTCTTCTCTCTCTTCCGCTCTGTTCTGCTCTGCTCTACTCTGACAACTTCTGCTCCACTCCACTACAACTTTGAGGCACGCCAACCACCAGCACCACTGGCGACCTGGACGCGGCATTCTCCACGCCGACTCTAGATGGGTGTTGCCCGGCAGTTGTCGAGAATGTAGCAGCTGGTCCACAGCCTGTTCCAGCTCGTATCCCGGCTTATCAACCAAGCGACCATATTACTCAGTGATGCTGCGCTGCGCTGCGCTGCGCTGCCTTGCTGCTCCTCCAACTGAACTTCGCGACTCAGTCAACCAGCGAGTTGCCTGCTGCTTGCTTCCCTGCAGAGTACCAGCTCGGCACAGCACAACACCGCACAATGCCAACCTCTCCTTGCTCGACTCAAATGGCTTCTCCTCTGCGCGAGTTCTATGCGCGAGGCTTTCTTGATGACATCCTCGTACGTCTACCGTCCATCTGAAACAACTCGGGCTCAACTCTTCTACCAGCATCATCGGCTCTAACAGCGACTGCACAGAAATCCGAGGACAAGGATCCCCGCGTCGGCTCCGGCCGCAATGGCTCTGGCGCAGTAGGAACCGTCAGCTCTGTCAACAGCAGCAAGTCTTCGTCTCTTTCTTCCCTCGGCGGCACCTTTGTCCCGGCTCTCATCCTCGCCGCCTTCTGCATCCTCGTCTTCATCTGCCTCCGGCCGAGATGCCGCCGGACCTATGCCCCGCGCTCTATCCCAAGCCTGCGCGCCCCCCAGTAAGTCTTTGCCGTCTTGCCGACTCCTTTCTTTCCCATCTACGTTGGTCCTGACATCTAGACTCTTCTGCCAGCCGTCCAAGCCCTGAACTGCCTTCGGGCTTCATCAACTGGATCGTTCCCTTCTTCAAGACCCCAGACACGTTTGTCCTCAATCATGGCTCCCTCGACGGCTTCTTCTTCTTGCGGTACCTCAAAGTCCTCCGCAACACCTTTCTCGTTGGCATCTGCATTTGCTGGCCCATTCTCATGCCGATTCATGCCACCGGGGGCGGAGGCAAAACTGAACTTGACCGCATAACCATGGGAAATGTCTCCAAAGAGAACAAGAATCGCCTGTATGCTCACGTTGTTGTCGCAGGGGCCTTCTTTGGTTCGATCCAACTAGCCCCTAGTCGTTATATGGCCAGTCACTGATTCTTGGATCTAGGCTTTGTCCTCTTTACGATTGCCCGGGAGTGCATCTATTACATCAACATCCGCCAGGCCTACCTATCATCTCCCCACTACGCAAAGCGCATCTCTTCCAGGACCGTTCTCTTCACCTGCGTCCCCACGCAGTATCTCGACGAAGCCCGGCTACGTAAGCTGTACGGCGACTCCGTCAAGCGTGTCTGGATACCCAGGACCGCCAAGGCCCTGGTCAAGCTTGTCAAGGAGCGCGAGCAGACGGCTCTGCGGCTGGAACGAGCAGAAATTGAGCTTATCAAGAAGACCAACGCTGCTCGCCAGAAGAGTCTCAAGTTACTAGCCAAGCAGTCTCCCGCCAATGGTGCCACCACCCCGGCCCCCGGCCCCTCGACGTCCCCCTCCTCGTCGTCCACTGGGTTTGATTCCTCCGATTCGATAAGACCCGATCATGGGCAGAATGAAGGTCGCTACCATTTGGAGCTATCGTTCCTGCAGGATGCTACGCCGACAGCAAACGACTTGAAACTGACTGCAACGGAAATGACGCAAGTGCCCGAAAGCGAAAGCCCCGAGCCCGACTTGAAGGAAAAAGACGAAGATGCCGACTACCAACATCCTTATGGCCTTAGCCCAGATCTTCCCGATGTCAGGGGCTCAGTTGCGGCGCAGTGGATTCCGGTGCAGGCTCGACCATATCACCGACCGCTGTACAACTACCTCCGGCGCGTGGATACTATTCGATGGACTCGCTTCCGCCTCAAGGAGCTCAACCTCGAGATTTTCAAGTTGCGTCGCCAGATTCGCAGAGGCGAGGGCACAGTCGTTCCGGCTGCCTTTGTCGAGTTCGACACTCAGGAAAACGCCCAAGCAGCCCACCAGACTCTGGCCCATCACCGCCCTCTACAGCTGGCGCCTCGTATCCTGGGTATCCGGCCCGATGAAATCGTTTGGAGCTCACTGAGGATGAGGTGGTGGGAGCGGATCATCCGAAGGTTCCTCATCCTAGGCCTCGTGACCGTCGCTGTCATTTTCTGGTCCATCCCGTCGGCGGCCATTGGCATCATATCCAACGTGGACTCTCTCAGCAGCATACCCTTTCTGACATGGATTAAAAAACTACCCAAGCCCATCTTGGGCTTTCTCCAGGGTTTCATACCCGCCATGGCCCTCTCTTTGTGGATGTCTCTGGTCCCAGGCATGCTACGAGGTAGGTCGCAACTAGCCATCCTGTTTCTCTGTTCGTCGATGCTAATCGTCACCCAGTATGTGCCATCCAGGCCGGCATTCCGTCGTTGGTCATGGTTGAGCTCTTTACTCAGAGTGCCTACTTTGCGTTCCAGGTCGTGCAGGTCTTTCTGATCACTACACTTACATCAGCGGCATCTGCCGCCTTGGTGGCAGTTGTCAAAAACCCTACCTCTGCTCCTGCGGTGCTATCCGAGAACCTGCCAAAGGCATCGAATTTCTATCTTTCGTACATTCTGGTACAATGCCTCGTGTTTGGAAGCACGGGGCTACTGCATCTTTTCGAGTTGTTCAGGCAGCATCTGCTCCGAAGAATCTCGCCTATCCCGAGAAGGCACTTTCAGACGTGGTACTCACTCCGTCTTCCGCGCTGGGGTGGCGTGTTCCCCGTCTATACCAACATGGCAGTTATTGGTGAGTCGCGACGCGAAATGCGATCATCGAATACAAGCTAACGATGCTATTAGCTCTGAGTTACGCCTGTATCGCACCCTTGATCCTCGTGTTTGCAGCGATGGGCATGGCGTTTGTGCGGGTCATCTATCGTTACAACATTATATTCGTGCTCGACTCGGAAATGGACAGCAAGGGCTTGTTTTATCCCCGCGCCATGATGCAACTGACTGTCGGTCTATACATGGCCGAGGTTTGCCTTGTGGGTCTTTTTGCCCTGAAAAAGGCATTCGTGCCCATGGTGTTCATGGTACTTTTCCTCGTCTTCACATTTCTCATTCACTTTTCTCTCAACGAGGCAATTGCGCCCTTGTTGCAGAACCTCCCGCAAACGCTATCAATGGAAGAGGATATCCAAGCCGAGGAGAAAGCAGCCGCCGAAGCGAGGAGGCAAGCCGGGACAGCATCTCAGTCTGCCCCAGAGGGTGGTGCCGCGAGTAGCTACTTCGACGAGGAAATCAATTTTGGGGAGGAGGAGCCAGAGCCCGTGGAGGATGACGACGAGGTGCCTGAGCCCATTGGTTCAAGGCCTGTTGAGGGAGCGAGCAGTGTCGGAGGTGCAGTTGGTGACTGGCTCAAGGGAGTGACCAAGTCCAAGATCAAATCCGAGGCTGAAGAATCGGGCCTTTCGAAGCTGCTGCAACGGCTCAACTTGTTTGAGACGAATTCGGACCCGGATTCGCCCCCGAGCTTCTTGAAGAGGTGGCTCCACCCGGAGATCTACGATGACTTTCTCGCCCTTCGCAACTTGATACCGGCAGAAGAGCTCCCCGACATTGACGCCACGGCCGATGACTATACGCGGACCAACTACTGGCCACCAGAGCTGTGGCAACCCAAGCCCAGCCTGTGGATCCCGCAGGACGAGGCTCGCGTGAGCCGACAGGAGGTTGCACACTCTAGGAGCGTGGTTCCCATCACGGACAAGGGCGTGACAATGGGCGAAAAGGGGGGGATCTTGGTGGATATGGAAGCGGCGCCGTTTCCCCGCGAGCGGCTGCTGCACTGAGATTATGCCCATCAACGACTTGGCGTGGCGTATTTGACTTGGCGACATGATGTTCTTGATACCCTGTTTGTATATAAAACGTCTATATAGACACTGTGCTCATGGATATGAGCCAGTACAAAAAGAATCCGATAGGAGCTCTGCATTTTGCGTCCCCATTCGATGCCTTGTCAATATTGGGCCGTCATGGTGGCTTCTGCTAGTTCTTGGTAGTACCCTTGATCACTAGGCTCCCGGCCAAGAAACTCGGAGAGGCACTCCCAGCCAGGCTTGCCACCGCCAAATTCCAGAACACAACGGCGATATCGTAGCCCGGCTGTCCGGTCCATTGGGTCGTTTTTGAAGCAGCTCCTCCAGAGGTCCGCCGCGTAGACCCGAGATCTGGTAGGCTTGTTAGAATCGTACGACTGACTGGGATGGATACACCCGAGGGCTTGTCTCGACTTACAGAGCATAGGAGAAGTAGGAGGCGTCGTAGCCTCGAAACATGTGAGCAAAAGACGCCTGGCCAATGGTCTCGGGGGTGTCTCGACCGACCACGTCTGCTTTGATGGTGTTCCATAGCCGAGTGGTGTTGACTGTCTGAGCTTCTGCCGCCGAGGCGGGCGTATGGATGGCTAGGTCGAAGAGAGCCAGGGACACGGAGTTGAGCATGGTATGGGCCGAATTGACGAGCTTGGTGCGCGCCAGATCCCGGGCGAGGTCCTCTGGCAACTCCACGGGGGGCATCTCGGCATCATCACCACCGCCGCCGGCGTGACCGGCGTGACGCCGCCGCCAGGAGTCGCGATAGGCCGGCCGCAGGGCCGTGTAGTGGCGGGCGAGGCGGCGCAGCAGCGGGGGCAGCCAGATCCAGTTCTCGAGGAGGATGCTGGGGATCTCGACAAAGTCGCGGGCGCAGGAGTGGAAGTGGGCGGTGCGGGTGGTGAGCTTGTGGATGGCGTGGCCGAGCTCGTGGAAGAGCGTCTTGAGCTCCGTGTGCTGGAGGAGCGTGGGCGTGGCGGCGTCGACGGGGTTGTCGATGAGGCTGCAGATGAGGGAGGCTGACGGGTAGTGGCGGGATCCGGAGGAGGAGGTGAAGCCCTGGGGGTAGTTAGCTGTGTGATCTCTCGTGTCTGTGTATCGCGTCTGTGTATCATGTCTGTATCTCATGTCTGTGTATCGTGTCTGTATCTCATGTCTGATGGGGCTGACACCGGGAATGTTCATAGGGTGGCTAGCTCAACAGCAAGGCGAGAACGACCTACCGGCTGGATATACGACGAATGGGCGCCCGCAAACTTGCCCTCGCGAGCGTACAGGTCGAGATAGAGATATCCCAGAAACGCGCCGCCCTGATCATCGGCGTCCCAGGCAGAGTAGACACGCACATCGGGATGCCATGTCGGTGCATCGGTGGCCGGGACGAAGACGAGGCCAAACAGTTCCTGGAAGACGCTTAGCATGCCCTGGATCGTGTGCTCGACTTCGAAATACTCGGCGAGACGCTGGGAGTCGACCGAGTAGTGGTTCTGGGCGAGAAGACGGGCGTAAAAGGCCCAATCCCACGGGTTGATGCGGTCTGCTTCGTCTGCTCCCTCTTCCTCTTCCTCTTCCCCATCTGCAGCGTCCTCTGGTCGAGTATGAAGATGTCTCGTCTCGGCCGTCTCCCGCTTGAGAGCGAGCAACCTCTCCCTCTCCTCATCCGCCAATGGACGCATTCTCTCTTGCAGCGACTCGAGCATCCGCATGACATGCTCAGCGCCCTTGGCCATCTTGTCCTCGAAGCGTAGCGCCGCATGGCTCTCGAAGCCAAGCATCCGCGCAATCTCATCCCGCAGCGCCACCGTCTTCTCCAGCCTAGCCACGTTGTCGGCCAGTCGGTTCTCCTTGGCCGTATACAGCGCCTTTCTTGTCGACGCGCGGCTTGCGTGCTTCATCACCGGCACGACGTGGCTCTTCTTGAACGTCACCTTGAGACGGGAGCCGTCTTCGTTGACAGCGAGACTATCGAGTAGGTGTGCAGGTACCCCAGCGAGCTGGGCACGGGTAAGCCAAAGGCCATCGTCGGTCTCGCTCAGCGCCTTCTTCGCCGCCGTGACGACTTGGCTGCGCTGCTCGACGAGGGCGAGGTACCGGGCACGCAACTGTTCGTCGACAATGCCCGCGCCCGTGTTTTGATATGCGCGGTGCGTCTTGTCCAGCATGTAGCCGTCCTCGGGAGCCAGCTCAGCCGTGCCGGCGTGGTACCGGGCGTGGACGGCGGCGACGAGCCCGGCCAGGTCGCGGCGCATGAGGCTGGCTGCGGCGGCACGGGACCGGCGCCGGGCCGATTCGCGGGACGCCTCGCGGAGCTCCGGATCGTCCGAGGCGGAGCCGAGCACGTGGAAGATCTGGCCGCGGCAGGCGACGGCATGGTCCTGGTCCAGCAGCGGGCGGAGCAGGTTGTCAAAGCTGGCGTCGGCGGGTATGATGGACTCGGCGAGACGGTCCTCTACGGCCGTGGTGGCGGCGATGAGAGCGTCCGTCTCGGCGAGCAGCTGCGAAGGCGTGAGGTCGAATGAGGGTGGAGGCTGAGGCGGCGACGGCGACGGGAACGACCGCGGTGGTGATGGCATTGCGAGTTTGCTGGCAATTCGCTGATGTTGTTTACAAGATGGGAAGTAAAGATTGGGAAAAGAAGTGGGTGAAACGCCAATGAATTCCAAGGGCTCAGAGGTGTGTGTCCCTGGTCCCTGTCTAGGATAACGGAGCGAGGCCATCGCGACACTTGGCTTGCAGGTCACCTCAAAAAGGGCGCTGGATGTAAGTTGCGACCCGGTTCAGTGTAAGGAGAGCAGACATTTTCAAACCCCTGCTCGGTTTAGATTTATCCAGTAGAAACATCGACAACTTTGCTCATACAAATGGCTACCGTCACGAGACGCTCTTATTACGAAATGCACATCGACTTAATTGTTGCTCCCTAACATCACGCTTTTTCAACACTATCAACCAACAAACAACCTCCCACGTTTGGTCCAGTTATTGCACGCTTCCCGCATCACTCTCTCAGAACTTGTACTGCTACTCCATAACCAACACGTTCCTGAACCGCGGCTTGCCTGCCGCCAGGCTATCGACAGCCTTTTGCACATCAACCAGAGGATACTTCTCAATCAGGCACTTGAGGCCATGCATGTTAGCAAATCGGACCGCCTCCTCGCAATCAAGGACGTGGCCGCTCGGCCAGCCGCTCAGGGTAGCGCCCTTGTCGACGAGCACTGCAGTGTCAATCTCCACAGGACCGATGGGAGCGAGGCTCAGCAGGTGGCCGCCAGGCGCAAGGCCGTGAACGAGGGGCCCTACGGCCTTGGGATTAGGGGCCGTCTGCACAATAATGGCGGCGCCCCCGAGCTTCATCAGCTCAGCGGCTGCATCGGTCGTCTTGGTGTTGAAGTAGCGGTGGGCTCCGAGCTCCTTGGCAAACTGGGCCTTGTCATCGCCCGACGAGAGCACCGCAACCTCGTAACCCATCCTGCTGGCGTATTGCACGGCCATGTGGCCCAGGCCGCCGAGACCCTGGACCGCCACGAGGTTGCCCTGCTGGACATTCAATCTCCGGATCGCGTTGAAGACGGTCACGCCAGCACAAAGCAGAGGCGCCGTCTGGGCGGGATCGGCATCTTGCGCGACTCGAACCACCGCCTCGGCCCGCAGCAGAACGTACTCGGCGTACCCGCCGTCGCGACTGACGCCGTTGACGGCCTTGTTATCGCACATCTGGTAATGGCCGCGCCTGCACGTCCGACAGTCGCCGTCGTGGCCGCCATGCCAGGCGCCGCCGACCCGCTGGCCGACGCTGAAGTTTGTGACGCCCTCGCCAGTCTCGACAATGTCGCCGACAATCTCATGGCCCGGCACGCGGGGAAAGATGTCGCCCAAGTATCCGTGGGCGCCTGCCAGGTCCGTAAAGCAGACACCGCAGGCAAGGACCTTTACAAGAATCTCATTCTTGGAAGGGTGCTTGAGCTCAACATCTCGAAGCTCAAACGGGGCGTTGGGTCTGTCCAGCACAACGGCCTTGTATGTCTTTGGGAGAGAGGGAGCCATAGTGATGGTGTAGGGGTTGAAATAATTGCTGGAAACTAGTGGTTTTCTAGAGGACGGGATTTTGATACCCAAGGATTGATGAACTGTATTGTGGTGTGGTGTCTTGCGTGATGGTCCCGACCTGGCATCTCACATCTTATATCTGCTACAAGCGGCCAGCCCTCACCTGTACAGACTGCCCAGCCGCCTTCATCATGAAGTCATCTGAACTCACAAGCAGCCCATTAGATAGGCATAGGATACTTCTCGCCAGCCGGTACCGGCGGAACAAGCAGGTCAGTCAAGGCGTAAGTCCGTTGTTGCGATTGGCGCCACCATCCATCCAGCCAGCCAGCCAGCTGTTAAGCCAGGACGGGGACATGGAACAGGGAGAGACGGGCTGGCGGATCAGTGGTGTGGCCCAACAATAGCTCCGAAGCTCCATCACGTCACGGACCCGAGCGGGCGCTCCATTCGGTGGTACAGACGGCCTTAACTCTATCGGAGATGGCTGGCCGAGGGCTGTTTGGCTGTCGTGGCTGTCTACAGTATGTACAGTAAGACGGAGATATGCCAACGCCGGTGGGTGTTTCGAGCCAAGTAAATCCGACGTTGCGCCCGCTGTAATCTGTAGGTGGCGGTACAAAGTAGTTGAGCCACACACCATCCATCCTTCGCTCGTTGTAAGCTCGCAGCCACTCCTCCAGCCACACCTCAATTTGGCAACCAGAAATTTCCCCTCCACCATATCTACAAACCATCACCAACTCTCGGCCTATTCCCTGCGAAGCGTCGTTTCCATTGCGCCCCAGTCACCATGCCTCTCGACACGTCAACCTATTCCCTGGCCCTTTTGCGCGTCGACGGTCGCCGCTGGAACGAGCTGCGGCGTCTCCATGCCCAGATCCGCACGCAAGATGCCGCCGACGGCTCCTCATACCTCGAGATGGGCCATACCAAGGTCATGTGTATCGTCACCGGTCCTTCCGAGCAGCAGTCGCTGCAACGCCGCGCACAGGCTGCGCAGAGAGATTCGGCGGCCATCAACGTCAACATTGTCATTGCTGGCTTCTCCAGTGTTGACCGCAAGAAGCGAGGGCGCAACGACAAGTGAGTTCCAACACCCAAGCCCTGTGGACACGACCATTATACAAGTCACGGTGAGTTCGGAAGCTGACATTGCTTGTGTTCTGCTGCAGACGCACCCAGGAAATGGAAATCACCATTGCGCAGGCCCTCGCCTCCAACCTTCACACGCACCTCTTCCCCCACTCGTCCATCACCATCTCGCTCCATGTCCTTTCCCAAGATGGCTCTCTTCTCGCCGCCCTGCTCAACGCCACCACCCTCGCCCTCATCGACGCCGGCATTCCCATGACCGACTACTTTGCCGCCTGCACCGCTGGCTCCACATCCACGTATGCTGCCGGCGACGACTCGGCCGATCCGCTACTTGATCTGAACAACCAGGAGGAGCAGGAGCTGCCGTTCCTGACCGTGGCCACGCTCGGCGACAGCGACCGTGTCGCTGTGCTCGTCTGTGAGAGCCGCGTTCAGGTCAGCCGACTGGAGGGTATGCTTGTTGTTGGGATCGACGGCTGCAAGCAGGTGAAGCAGTTCCTGGACCAAGTCATCAAGGCCAAGGGTGCCGAGATGGTCAAGGAGGGTGTGGTGGAAAAGAGCGACGCCATGGCCATGGTAATGGATGAGTAAGGCTTGGCTACGTGCAAGGGAGCATGAGCTGAGATGATGCGAGGTCGGCATATACGTCACGGCATAGGTATGTTTTTCTTTGCTGGAGAACGGCTCCAAGAATTTTGTATCCTGCCTGATTCTGAACTTGAGCGCTAACGACTTGTCCTTGAAGATTGATTTTTTTTTAAAATGATACCCTTTACAGCTCATTGTGCTCAACCTCCTCTTCGGACTCCTTCGCGTTCGACTCACCAATGATGCTCTTGGGCAGCTTCTTCTTCTCACCCTCGCCCATGCGGATGGCGTCGACCCAGTTCTCGACACTCTTCTGGCTAAAGTCTCCCTGGTAGTGACGCCACCAGCCCCTGCGCACGTTGATGGCAACCAGGTTGACGTCTCCGCTCAGCTCCAGGCTCTTGGGCAGGGTCGATGCCGCCTCGCTCTCGTTGGGGACGGAGAAGAAGGGGAACGTGGATCGTCGGCCTTGGGTGTACTTTGTGTTGAGGTGGTCGAGAGCGCCAATGGCCTTGACGCCAAGCTCGGTCTCATCAGAGGGGGTAAAGGCCAGCACGCAGGTATGGGCGTGAGGGACGAGGCAAGGCTTGGTGATTTCCTCGAGAGATGTCACCTTGGCAATGGGGACCAGGGAGGGGGTGGCCCGCTCGGCAGGCTTGGTGCTGGAAGACGACGTTTCGTCTGATTTGCTCTCCTTGTCAGCCTTGGGCTTGTCGTCTTTGGGCTTGTCATTCTTGGGCTTGTCCTTGGACTCTTCGGCTTTGGACTTGGACTTGGACTTGGACTTGTCGTTCGGCGCCGGATCAGGGTTGGGCTGGGCCACCTGAGACAAAAACTTGAGGATAGGCTTCTTCTTGAGCTCGCCACTGTAGACAATGGGTTCCTTGTCCCCTCCCGGCACAAGGACAAGTGTCGGGAAGTTAGTAATACCAAACTTATCCACCGACGCCTTCTGAGTATCCCTCACTTGACCAACGGGAACAACGCCAAGAAAGTCAATGGCGATACTGCGGAGCAGCGCGCTCGTGGCGCCCTTTTGGGAGAAGAGCAGCACCTTGGGTCCCTCGCCCTCAAGGAAGCCATCAATGTCGGCATCAGAGACGCGGGCGACGTAGTTGTTAATCTTGCTAAAGACGGCCTCCGTAATGGCCTTTGCGGTGCGGGCGCCCTGGTAATCCTCCACAACGGGGCGGCCGCCCGTCTTGCTGGGGCGGATCGTCTTGAGCGTGGGGAAGCCGCGGACGCCCATGGTGCCACAGAAGGGCTTGTTGGCGGCATCGTCGCAATCGATGGCGGCGACCTTTGCGATGCCGTCGAGGTCCCTGGCGGCCTTTTCATAGGCGGGCTTGAGGTTCTGGCAGTGGCCGCACCAGGGCGCGTAGAACTCGACAATCTACAGAAATCTTTGTTCAGGATACGGAGGGATCACATTGGATTCGACTTGCGCGCGCCCATCTTACCGAGCTCTGGTTGGACTTGACAATCAGCTTTTCGTAGTCGCGCGCATTGAGCTGCAGCACCGGCGAGTTCTTGGGGTACATGCCGGCGTGAGCCGCAGGCAGGGTGGCGAGGAATGCCGCGAGGGTGGTGAGAAGCGCCGGGTTATGCATGGTGGGCAGAGTGCTGCAAGGACACTGAAAGGGGTGCTTTGAATCAGAACCAGACTGAACAGAATAGACCAAGTTGTCGAAGCTGGAGAAGATGCTGCAACAGGGCTTGTCGGGGGCGTTATAAGTAAGGTAACACCCGGCGTGAGGTTGCAAGCTGGCAAGTTTCCGTTTACGGCGGCCGAGGCTCAGCTCATGGGGGGAAAAAGCCACGGTGCCACAAGCCCTGGATGAAGCCGGAAATCCGTCGCCAGGTTGGTGGAGCTGTCGTGTGGCGCGAGCTGACGGAAACGGGCACAGCTCGGTAGCAAGTCTGGGGAACTTGTGGCGGTGCAAGTCAACGTACTGTACTATAGCTGCCATGGTGGGGGTGGCTGGACCTCCAGGCCCCAGCCGTTCTGTCATGAGCACTTGCCATATTGCGACTTCCAACTTCCAACTTCCGGCTTCCAACTCCAACTGACAACGTCTGCCAGCCCGTAAAGAACACACCTACATAAAACCGCCGTTTCTCACGTTGCAGTAGCTTCAGCACCATGGAAGACCCGCCACTGCCCCAGGCTCTCAAGATCCCCGAGATCAGCCGCTTCATCAACCGCGCCAAGCAGCTCAGAGCCATTAAGCCCGCCATCTCCTACTGGTGTGCGTGACTGACTGACTCGACTCCCTCATGTCTCGCCGGTTGCGGGCAAAACAACACACAGAGCTAACCGTTAGAACAGGCGAGTATCACGCCGTCAACCAGATTGTCGGCAAGGGTCTCCACAACACCGACGACGACACATTTGCCTATACGCGCACTCTGCTCGAACGCCTTGAGACGACCAAGCAGGAACGCGCCGATGATGATGCCATCATTGACAACACGGCAGGCCAGGCCTTTGTCGAGCAATTTGCGCAGCAGACGTTTGATCGCGCTGAGCGCACCCTGCGTGCCAACAAGGTGACGAGGTAAGCGTGCTGAAGAGTATTGCCCTCGTCGACAACGTGGCTAACGCCGGTCCGTCATCGCCCAGACAAACCGCCGACACATTCGACGCCGCCGCCACCTTCTTCGATTTAACCCGCGAATGGGGCACACCCGACGCCGAAGTCCTCCAGAAGATCAAGTTTGCCAAGTGGAACGCCGCTCGCATACTCAAGGCCCTCCGCGAGGGCAAGGACCCCAACGAGTCCAACCCGCAACCTGCGGAGCCCGAGCCAGATGCCGACGCCGACGCAGCCGCCGCAGGACTCGACCCCAACGATCCAGACGTTCAGCTCATATCCGGCGCTGTGCCCGCGGCCGCGCCCGCCTCCGTCTCTGTTGAGGATGTCCCCGATGCCGGTGAACCGCCGGAACTGCCCAAGTTTATCGATGAGCCGCCGCCGCCGCCGCAGCCGCCCGTGGCCGATCCCGGCTACTTCCCTAGTCAGCCAGCTCCGCCTACGGCGGCACAACCCTCCGAGACCTTCATCCCGTCGCCTCCCAGCGTGAGCGCCGGTTCAACACCCGGTGTCCCGCTGCCTCCTAGCGGCCCTCCTGGTTCCCACTCCCCTTCTTTCCCACCAAAGAGCCATACTTCTGCCCTGTCTGACCACCTCGTCCCTGCTGCTCCACCCTCTTCGGGTCCGCCCTCGGTCCATGATGCATCTGCTCCGCCGTCCTGGACCACGACGCCCAGCGCGACGGCTCCGGCCTTCTCCAATCCTCCTCCCGCGGTACCCCGAGCACCAGCTCCTGCATCATATGTACCACCCCCCGGTGCGCCGGCGCCGTCTGCCGGCTTCACGACGAATCCCAAAGATCTCAACCAGGCGCAGAAGCACGCAAAGTGGGCCATTTCTGCTCTCAACTTTGAGGATGTGCCCACAGCCGTCAAGGAGTTGCGGAATGCTCTTGCTATGCTGGGCGCGGCGCAATAGGGGAACTTTCCGAGTCGTTGACTTGAGTGCGGACATGCAGTGGAATTGGATACAAGCACCTACAAGCGAGCAAGCAAGCAGCGATCGTTATGATACCACTGGGAGGGATGATAGGGGGATGCAAAGCCAGGTTAAAGAAAAATAGTTTCATGATTCAAATTGATTCCAATTGCGGATTTTGTAGAGTGTAGGCTAGTAGTCTCAACTTTTCCGAGTATGACAGCGCAGAAGCACTTGTTTCCTCTCCATCTTCATCTACCCAGCCACGTTCTGGGCCCCATGCGATCTCTCGGTTGTATTCCGTCACAACGCTCATGAGCCCTTGCATCATTGCGCCGGACTTCTTCACGCTGGACCAGCCGTCAAACTCAACAATGGTGACGCCGGGCATTTCGTCCAGGACGCTAGCCAGAAGGTTGCGACTGAAACCCTCGTAAAAGCCGTCGGAGAGGCGGAAGCCTTCGATGGCCTTGTCGCTGGGGTCTATCTCAACAAAGACGGACAGACGGCGCACGTCGGTGCACTCAGACAAGCCCATCGCGGGCGTGACGGCCCAGCCTTTGGGCGGCGCATTCCAACCGGGACCGAGGCGCAATTCTAGGGAGGTTATACACTGGCGCTGAATAGGTTTGAGACGGGCAAGTATGGGCTTCTTGGACTTGAAGTAGCGGCCAGGATGGGTGGGAAAGAGCCGAAAGGTACGAGTGCTGTAGAAGTAATAGGTGGCCTCGTCGTGAACCTGCCTGCAAACACGCATGAGGCCAAGTTTCTTATGTATGCGACGATAGACGTCGGGTCCAAGGTCGTAGATGGTGTCCTTCTCCTCAAAGTAGTAGGCGTAGATCTTGAGACGCAGCTCGGAGGGGAGCGAGAGGAAATGGAATGGAGTGCGGGGAACTCGTTTCTTGGGCGCAAAGGGCCTTAGAGGTACGTCGAGGGTGAGGGAGGCGATGTCGATGCTGTTCACTTCGCTCTCGGTGACGGTGCCGGAGGATGTACCCGATGCGCTCTGGGCGACCGACATGGCTGGGCCACCGCCCTTCAGGTTGGCACGGCGGGAGCCTGTGCCACTCTTACTTAGGCGCCGAGGCATGGTGATGTGGAAAGCCTGGAATCCGGGTTTCCTGTGGAACTATGTTGACCTAACCGTGCTTCCGAGGTACGTGAGGCAGTGGATCGCCAGTGTTGAAAGGTCTATGTGTTGGTGTGTGAATGTCGCCGGCTTTGGGCAAGTTCAAGGCAACAAAGAGCTCGCAGTGACTGGCTGCACAAGTGAGAAGTGGTCTCGAAGAACGAGGATTGTCACAGAAGATGCCATGACTAAACGATCAAATGGTGAAGTAAGTCAAAGACGACGCTCAGAAAGCGGCAATGGCGGGGAACATGGCTTTTGGTACGATGTTTGCGCTTTAAGTAAGAGTAAGTTGCGAAAAGAACGGTCGTGAAAGGAACCTGTTCAAGTTGGAGGAGGATGCGGAAGAGGAAGCAGTAGAGCCACTCGGGTGAGAGAAACAGACAACGGCACGGTAAAGAGGAAATGTCGGAGTCGCCATCATGGCCACCATGAAGAAAGACATGGCCAAGAACGAAGTCGGAAGCGGAAGCGCCACCCGATGCACGTGAGCCGTTGATTCTTATCGCCTTATCGCGACCCCGCCAATCAATCGAGCAGATGCGGGAAAAGACATGACGCCATCGGGCGTTGTGAAAGTCCGGGCACCGGCTAAATAGCGGCTGAAGCACCCACGTCCAATTTTTTCCCTTTGGGTGACGGCGCCACTTTGTACGGAGCAACATCGCTGCGAAGGCTGAAGCTGCTGGCTGCACCCATTAGATTAGCCCACAGGCCAACTGTCTCGACAACACAACCACAGCCGCCAATTCCCTCCGCCACAGCCATCTTCCCAATCCCTCTCACCACATCAGGATGTTGTCCAGAATAGCCCAGGCTTCGCGCTTGGGCTTGATGGCGGCGCGTGTGTCTCGCCCCGTCGCCGCCCCGGCCCTCCGAGCTCGACCTGCGCCTGTTTCTGCCTCTGCCGTTGCTTCACCGTGGCTACGGACCTACGCTGCGGGCAAGCCTTCAAAGCCCGAGTCCGAATCATCAGTGCCCAAGCCCGAATCCTCAGAAGATGCCAATGCCAACGCCACCCCGTCAATCGACAAGGATGCTTCCGAAGCCCCCAAGGAGGGCGAGCAAATACCCTTCGACAAGCTGCCTGATCTGACCCAGGGCATCCCTTCGACCTTGTTTGATGAGCTGGACAAGAAGTCGGACAAGTCGGGCTCGTCCTTGACCGAAGTCTCGCCCGAGGAGCAGGCCGGCGGCCGTGATGGAGGCCGTGAGCGCGCGGACGGCTATGTCTCAACAACGGAACGCAACCGCAAGTGGTGGACGCGCTTCATGCTCATGAGCGGTGCGGCCGGTGGTACCCTGGGCTTCCTCTACATGGGCCGCGACTGGGACCCCATCGAGGCCGAGCGCTTCCCAGATATCCCCAACGGCGCCGCCCACTGGTGGGCGCGCGCAAAGACGCGCATGACTGACTCCGTCACCTACTACAAGGAGCCCGCCTTTGAGAAGCTGCTGCCCGATCTCGACCCCAGCTTCGCCCGCCCCTACACCCTCTGCCTGGATCTCGACGACCTGCTGGTGCATAGCGAGTGGAGCCGTGAACACGGCTGGCGAGTCGCCAAGCGTCCCGGCATGGATTACTTTATCCGATATCTGAGCCAGTACTACGAGCTGGTCCTCTTCACCTCGGTACCGTTTGCTATGGGCGAGCCGGTGGTGAGGAAGCTGGACCCTTTCCGCTTCATCATGTGGCCCCTGTACCGCGAGGCCACCAAGTTCCAGGATGGCGAGATTGTCAAGGTAAGCCCGAGCCATCTCTTGCATACGCCCAGCACTGGCTTCCTTTTGCTCACACTGTTGTAATAGGATCTCTCTTACCTCAACCGTGATCTGTCCAAGGTCATCATCATCGACACCAACGATAAGAATGTCCGCAACCAGCCCGAAAACGCCATTGTCCTCAAGCCTTGGAAGGGCGACCCCAACGACAAGGACCTGGTTGGGCTTATCCCTTTCCTCGAATACATCCACACCATGCAGTACTCAGACGTCCGCAAGGTCCTCAAGTCCTTTGACGGCAAGCACATCCCCACCGAGTTTGCTCGCCGAGAAGCCATTGCGCGCAAGGAGTTCAACGCGCGGATCGAAGCCGAGAAGGGCAAGAAGAAGCACTCGTCTGGCGTCGGCGCCCTGGGTAACCTGCTGGGCCTGAAGCCGTCCAACATGAATATGATGGTGTCGCCCGACGGCGAGCAGAACCCGAGTGAGGCGTTTGCGCAGGGCAAGATGTTGCAGGACATTGCGCGCGAGCGCGGCCAGCGCAACTACGAGCTACTGGAGAAGGAGATTCGCGAGAATGGCGAGAAGTGGCTCAAGGAGGAAGCCCAGATGATGGAGAAGGCCCAGCAGGAGGCCATGAACAGCATGATGGGCAACTTCTCGGGCATGTTTGGTGGCAACAAGGGCGGCGAGAACAAGTAAACACGCCACGAACGACTCATCAAGGCGCGAGGCGATTCTTTCAGTTGGTGGAGGACCTAACTCATCTCCACTACTCCGACTACTGACACTGACACGATACTGACACAAGTAATAACTCTTTGTAATTGTACCGAGGACACGAAGGCTCATCAGATTGGAGGAGGCAAAAATCAACTCCGTGTATAGACTCTGCATTTGGAAGGGTGGCTGGGGGGTTTGGGCTTGCGGTTTGCATGTATAGGAGATGAAAAGGGGGATTTGTATATTAGGAGCCGGAGTGATCTGACGGTGTGAACGGGATGTACCAACAATCCAAAAACCATTCATGACACGACTCGGTATTCTGATAACGGTGACAATTGCCTGGCCCTCAATTGGCACAGTCGCTTATTCTCTCATCTTGACAGCTGAATCAATATAGAGCCTTGCAGAAACGACAATTTGCGTTTGTGGTACACTGAAAGAACCTGGAAAGACTGTCAGTAGACTACAACGCTTGGGTTGTTAGAAGCAGAACTCACTCGTCACTCTCCTTGTTCGCGATGCGAGAGCAGTCGCATGAGGAGGAACAAGTCGGCATTGCGCTCGATATCCTTGTAGAGGAAGTTGTTACGGGAGCGGGCTTGCAAAACCGGCAGTTTGGGTTTGTGATGCATTGAAAGAATCTGTGTTGAAGTCGCGTGTAAGTGAGTGAATGGGCCTCAATCATCCTGGTGAGTTGTGTCCAAACAAAGTCACCAAATATCAAGCAGATTGCCGTTCTTTCAGGTGCAACTGAACTTTGGGGGTGGAACAGGCTACATGGCAACACTTACGCTTCACTCTCTTTATCCTTGATCCTCAAACAGTCGCACTCCAGATCACACATTGGTGTGGCCTCAGAGGCACTGGATGTGGTCGGTCTCGATGCTGGTGCTTCGATGAAGACCCCAGCAGGGCTGTTTAATCGCGTACAAGTATATATTCCAGGGGGTATGGTCAGGCAGTCAGTTGTTGCGAGTAGGACAGCAACCTCTGATATTTGGTTGCGAGGTGCTGCATTTGCCATGGAGAGAATGGCCCAGGCAGCCAATGCACGGAAACAAAGCATCGTGACTCTACTTCGGTATATCTTGTTGGCCAATAGGATACGCTTCAAATAGCGTCTGGCCACCTCTATTTATACCCATCTATTAGAGGATATTGACGTACTGCTCGCTTGCAGAAACACCAGTCTTCTTCCGTATGCGACTCGCCGAACACTCGACAAACTGCTCGGCTCTGATCTATGTCGTACTGCCGCGTCATGGGGCCCTGCGAAGTAAAGGCGCCCACCGACACAAGCAGACAGGAGAGGCGCTCAAGCTGTGGTTCCATGTTCAAAAGAATGGTCATTGGGTGTAGGACAGATTTGCGAAGTTTATCTTTTTTCGTCATGCGTCCCAGACAGGAGCAGTGTATGGCAACCCAACGCTTTGTCTCACCTACACCTCTCTCGAAGGTTACATTGCCATCGATTCCCTGGGTACATGTCGGGTTTGAGTACGCCGCTATATCATAAAGTTGACAGCCTCTGGACTCTTTAAATCAGACCCAAACTGACATCAAAGCACTCTTTCCCAGGTGCCACACCGAGGGTGATGGAAGGACTTTCTCTGCCATTGTTCGACTTGCAGACCGAGATGCGGTCGTCGAGAGGGTCGAGTCCAGTACAGTACAAATCGATTTCAAGTATGCTACAGGTAATGGGGGCATACTCCGCGGATCCTTTCAAGAGAGCCGGTGGCACAAGATACACTGTGATGTCGTCGTCGTCGGTCGTCTGAGCAGCAACAAGATTGCCCACAGTCAGGTGGTTTTCCGAGGACAACGAAAAGTGTGCTCCAACACGCGCGGGGGCGGCTTTGAAGATCCCATTCCTGTAGTAAGTACGGGTGACTTGCTGGCCGTCAAACTCATTGTCGCCGTTGACGATGAGATAGAAATCCAGCATCGGCTCTGGCTCCGGAGCCACCTCCGTCGCTGTTGCGTATACTGTAGTGGTAATGACGGACGCCTCGATGGTCTTGTATGAGCGGGTGATACCTACACAGGAGCAAGCGCTCTTATAGCGCGTGAGTATTGCTCCTGTACACGCACTGACGAAGGACGGGGTCGAGGTAGGGCAGTTGGTCACTGGCGTTGCAACCGCATCGTCTTGTTCGCCACGGTAATCTGGGCCATCCAGAAAGCCGGGGAACTCAGTAAAGTCGAGATCATCGGGATACTCCTCATGAGTATATTCAACCGTCGTGGTTACGGTGAATGTACTGGTCGACGGCACCGGCCTCACTGTGCATTGCTGAAACGAAGAGCACGCCGAGATACGGGCAGCATAGAGGCCACCATTCGTTCCAACGGCGTTTCTGTAACAACTGTCCTACCCAGGTACATTAGCACTTTGCAGCCAACATGTCCACGAGACAAAGACACCTACAGCGTTGCACCCGCCTCTGCCAGTAGCAAAGACTAGACTTGCTGGGAGAGACGCCAAAGTGGCCGCGGCAAAAGTCTTTGAGAGGAACATACTGTGCCAAGTTGTATTCAAAGGTACTCACGACCCGTTGGAATAACCATTGCAGAGTTAAAAACCGTTCAATGCTCTTTATACTCTGAGCTTCGGTCACATTATCAATTCCAAGCAGAAGATCAGTGCCCAATGAGAGACTGGCGGCCACGTTGTGTATTTGATCCATCGAACATTTGGACACTCCAGCTGATCCATAGCTTCTTCAATTCGTGCGCCAGCCAGCTCGGCCTCATTTCCCATCCAAGGGGGCCGGCATCAGCTGTTACCTACCGATCTGGCAAGCCAACATTCCTACTCTACCATACAATGTATGAATTGTCTTTTACTTGCTTCTTCTATCTGTACAAACCATATCGTCATGGCATGTTTAAGGTATTGTGGCAATTCGAAGCTACCCTACTTATGGCATTCATGCCGGGAAAGAAGCCGGCGCTCTGCGTTGTCTCTGCGTCCATATCGTAGGTCTCTGATTGTGTAAATGTCGGCCTCTCCTCCAACACATTGCCAGAAATGGAATTTTACACTATAAATCCGCACTTGTCGCGAGTCCCAGTTGAGTTCCGAGGGCAAGCCGATTTCGCAACTCTCCAATCGCTCCGGTTAGTTTGAGGGCAGCTGTTATACTACCGTGAGTAGTTTCAGCAAGACCAAGCGAGACAGCCTTGTAGGGCGAGACATGGGTAAGCGAGAGAAAAAAAAGTCCGATGCAATTGCTATGACGCTACTATTCAGGTTACGTTATATACTTGATATGCTTCAATCATTGACTGGATGTATGCCGTAGGGATGCTCCCTTTATTCAGCGCTCATCGCAGCCTTGCCATTAGGTGTCAGTTCGACGGCGTTCTTGATGCCTGCTTGTTCAATACGTACATTACCACTTGGCGTACCCAAACCAAATAGACCATCGACATCGAAGCCGGCGGAAGAGAGCGTGCAAAGCACTCCGTACAGTGCCAAGGCGGCCACGACGGCAATATCCAGAACGTGTACAAACCACCAAAAGTGCTGAGGGCCCAACGGGCACTCTGCGTACTCGAATTTCCACTCCCAGGTGTCTTGGTCGAACCAGGCGCTGAAAAGGCCGGCGTTTCCACCGAAACTGCCCATCATACTGCGCACAGTAATCTCTCTTCGCCCAGGGATCCCTTCGCGGCCGACAAGACCCTGGGCGGAGGCGTCTGGCCATCTGGCCACTTGCCACTTGCGACCTTCTGGCTCCGACTGGTTCATGTAGTGGTACGTGTCACATCCCTCGTGGTCATGTCCATTGAGCATTACGCCCTTCCGGCCTTTGCCAGAAGCAGCGGCGTTGGCGTCGCCACTCATACCCCAAATGCCCTCAAGGAAGCCCTTGCTGGCATCTGAGCTCAGCGTGTTCTGTTCCTTGACACCGCCGCCATCAGACGTACTGTGAAAGTCGAAGAAGGGCGAATCAACACAGACTCCCGCAGGCTTATACATGGGAATGTGGGTCAGGATAATGGTAAAGTGACCTTCTGCCTCCACAGGATGGGAGGATCCAATGACGGAGTTGATAAAGCGGTAAGTGTAATCCTGGAGTTCCGATGACTTGGCCGGCGTATCCAGGTTCATGTCGTTGAGCACAATGATTCTGATTTCAGGTGGCACGCGAGGCGCGTCAGATTTGCTGCTCGTGTTGGATGCCGTTTCGGGCGATGCAACATCAGGAACCGGCAGCCTGAAGCGAAGCTCGTAATTTGCCTTTCCAAACACTCGCTCGAACCTCTCCATCCGCTCCTGGGTCAAATCCCCGGCGTATCCAATATCGTGGTTTCCTGCTACGTTCAACAACGTCCTGGTCCAGAAAGCCTCCTCCGCCTTGTCGTTCAGATAACCTGACACGACGTTGGTGTTGTTGGGGTACGTTGCGAGGTGGTCCGGCAGTCTCTCAGAACCTCGAAATGTCCTGTTCCAGAAGCGATGACCTCGACTCTCGAATTCGTTGTCGTTGATCCATTGGCTGCCCACAAGGTCACCTAGAATCGTGACATGTGTTGGGACGGACCACCAGTGAATAGTACGGTAGATGTGCGCCAGGTAGAAGTCGTTACCCAACAGATCGAGTCGCTTGCGGGCCGATTCGAAGAAGAAGGGTAGGTCTTCGAAGTAGAGATCGATAGCATCGTGGAGGGTTTTCCGGACGCGCTCTCGGAGCGATGAGTGTTGCGTCTTAAAGGTCAGGTGCTTGTAGATGCGCTTGGCATGGGGAAATGTACCCAGATATGTCGTCGGAATAGATGAGGAGCCCTCGAGTTGCGGATCGCCAAGCGCAAGGAGGCGGAAAGGGGCGAGCTTGGTCCCCTCGGCGCCCTCAGCATCTGAGCTTGAGGGGGAGAAGGGCCAGTGCAGCCGCTTGGTCGCCTGGTATGCCTGTGAGCGATCTCCCGACGCGACAGGAAAAGCGCACCCCTGGAAGATGGGATACAGGTACAAGTAGATTGTGCAAGCTACCGCCAGCGGCGCCATGAGGCGCAAGCCATGGCGGAGAAAAGCCACGACCGACATGTAGCCAGCTGCATGCGCACAGTCCGCTGGTAGCGGCTGTTGGCGAAGGACAGCGGGGAGAAGAAGAGGCAAAGGAGTGGCACGAGTTCTCGTGAGGAAGAGTTTAAAGGGGTCGCGAGATGAAGTTGTCTTCGAGCAACAGGGGTTGGAAGGCCAGATGTGGGTCTTAGTCAGCGGGGATGATCCTCGATTCTCCTTTGCCATGCTGTGCATGATTCATTCTCAGGATTCCGTATTTATACCCTAATCACGGAACGAGCATCGTTTGGATCGCCTCTCACTTGGATTTATGATGATGATTGATGTTTTTTGTCCGCAGGGTATCGACTGAAGCCTCTGGCGGCTGCGCAACCACCCATTAAAGACAACACCTTGCCATCAACAGCCTCATCAGGTCTCAGTAATAGTGGCCACATATGACAGGCTCAGCAAAGTTCCAGATGTACCCCGGTCATGCTTATCTTGTAGTCGTAATCGATCCAAATTCGTAGATGTCTCGTTCATGTTTGCTCGTAAAGCTCCTCATCGTCTCGCGGCCACTCCACTTCAAATTCGACTTCATCGTCCTCGTCGTCCACCACAGCAAACGCAACAAGACTGTTCTGCTTCAGCCCAATATTTGTTGGCGTGCTCTCGCCGTCGCCAACCCTGAGCTTCTTCCAGCCTCTTGAAGGGTCGTTGGGGACGTTCAACACTCCATATGCAAGCTTGGCGTCTGCTGGCACGGTGGTGGTTCTGGGAGGCGCAATGGATGAGGTCAGTCCGTCGGGATATCTCTCTTGCAAAATCTCGAGGAGCTCAGCAGTGACTTTGCTGAAAGGCTCCATGGCATTCACAAAGAGATAGATGGTGTGGATGCCGTGCTTGAAACGCACAGAAATGTGCGTATCGTCAATCTCAGCCTTATAGAACTGTCAGTCTGTAGAGGAGGGAAGAACCGACAGGCCGATTGACTTACCATGACGCCAGAGGTACCTGTGCAAAGCTTGGTTGAGATGCTATATGTTCGTCAGTTCCTCAAGCCTCATAATAGCTTGGGCAGGAGGGGCACTTTGAATGTGTCGCGGAACCCGCCGCGGAATCACGTGAGAGCGCGTAAGGTGGATGGATTGCCTGCCACACGGTCGGATCATGACTGCTTGGGATCTATTTTTTTGAAGGAGGAAAAAGATATAAAGTGCAGAAGTACTTATAACTATAGCATTTGACAAGTTGTTAGATGGGCGACACACAGATGATAGTTGTCAGTTGGATTGCGTTGACTGAGCAGAGTCAATGGCGACATTGCCTTCCCAGGGCTAATGACTTATCAGCAAAAGAGATAGAAGCTAAGGGCCTTTCGAAAAAAATCACATCTGCCTTGTAGCGAATTGCTAACCTGTGTGCGCAGTTAACAATGAACGCAGAGTCACTGCTTGATAGAGCGACTGGATACAGTACGAGGTAGCCGTGTTTGAGGCACTATACACACTGTACTATGTAGCTTGCCATCCTGAGGCAGCTGTGGGCGAGAATCTCGCGATGGGTTCGATAGCAGCCTCAACTTTCGCCTGCGACACGTCGTCTTGCTGAGCTGGTGCAGATACGGAGAAAGAAAATTCGCAATCTCGACGAGTAGTCCCAGCTTCCTGCTCTTACTTTGATCACCCTGCCGGCCCGGAGTGACACCTCACTGTCCCTACATTACGCCTTCTCTCCACCCTTCTCCTACGATCATGGCTGTTTATTCTTCTCCTGGCCCTGGTGTTGATGCTGGCGCGGCCGCTGCTGGCGCTGCATCTCCAGTTCCAGAGGCCCAGACCCCCGTGATGCTCCCGAGAGAGCCGTCGCCGTTCCCGCTGGACCCCCACCCGCGGCTGTCCGTCGCGACACCGACACGGCTGCTGCTCGGAACGCTCTCGTCGACCATGGTGGGCTTCTCTCTCGGAGCGACGCAAGGCGGACAGATGGCACAGCTGCGGTTCCGGGCAGAGCACGCGCACAAGATGCCGGACACGACGGCGGGATGGTATTTCTACCACAAGTCGAAAAACTACCATGCGATGAAGGGGGGCATCCAGGAGGGGTTCCGAATGGGCCTCAAGACGGGCTTCTGGAGCTTCATGGCGCTGGCGCTGGAGAGCACCGTGGACCGATGGCGGGGCGCTAGCGACATGTTCTCGACGACAATTGCGACGCTTACCGTGGCGGGGGCCTTTTCATTATCGCGTAGGTCGCCCATTTCCTCTTGTCATCCTTTGAACTACTAGGGGGGCATGGAAAGCAGCGGAGGTTTGGGATGCGACGAGCAGCAGCAAGTGGACCGTGAGCGAGTGCTAACAAGAAGCCGATTCTCGGCGCGGGTGCTAGACGGCTTCTCGATCACGACGGCAGCACGAACAGCGCGATACGGACTCCTGTTTGGTCTCGTGTACGGCGGGATCCAGGATGCGGTCGGCTTAGCCCGAGGCAGACCGATTGGTTACGTCGAGTTTATCAAACGTCGCTCAGGGCGCAACCAACCAGAGGCGTGATGAGGCCACCCGGTGGAGACGGCCTGGGCTGGGCTGCAGCGGTGGGCGTCGGCATTTGATGGCATAAAAGTGAAGAGCGACCATCGGATACTGCTGGGTGGCACGACGCCAGCAAGCTAGCATCGGCCCCGATAGGCATGGGCAGGGCAGAAATGGGCACATGGACGAACGGAGAGACAAGGGAGGGTCTCCGTTGCATCAGCAGCATCAGCAGCATCTGCAGCATCAGCAGCATCAGCAAGGTTGGCTGACAGCCAGGGCCAGGGCCGGGCTCAACGCCAGAAGCAAAATCTGAGCCAGGGCCCAGCCAGAGCTGGAACCAAAGGATTCCAACCAGAGCACGGCCAGAGAACAGCCAGAGAACAGCCAGAGAACAGCCAGAGAACAGCCAGAGCAGAGTAATCTCGGCATCAAGGTCGGCGTCAAAGCCGGCGCCCCGGGCATGCCAGAGTCCCAATACGATTTAACCCAAATCGAGCCGTGTCAGTCGTCGTTGGCCAAGGGTGACATTGGCCACTCATCTCGGCATTGCATTGTACTGTACATAGCAGAGCCGCGCTGCCCTGCGCTGCCCTGTCCAAATCCAAGCAGATTCAAGCAAATCAGACAATACCCTCCCCCCATGTCTCTCCGCTGCGTCTCCACGTTTTCTCCACCCACTCTCTCTCCTCTCTCGGGTCTCCCCATGCGGCTTTGCGGCTTCCGGATCTCTGCTCGATCGAAGAATCCCTGCGCCCAGCCAATCACCGCCGCCGCTGCTGCAGTAGTTCGCTGCGTTCCACGCAAATGGAAGAAAAACGCACGCCCCGCCACCACGGTTACACTCGGCCTTTTGGATTGCGCCCCCTCCCCAAAGCTCCCGTCCACGTGATGGCTGATAAGGCTCGCTGGTGCATCATTCTGGTCGCGGAGGCGCTTCGTCACGGATCAGTGCCAATCTGCCAATCTGCCAATCTGCCAATCTGTGACAATCCCCGGTTCCAGGCTGGCTGTTCATTAGGGCATGGGCGGCTTTGGCGGGCTTTGGCGGTCTTGGACGGTCCGGTGCGAGCCCCAAAAGGCCGGCCCGGACCTGGTAGCTCCCTGGTAGCCTTTGGGATATAAGGTCGGCTGCCCAGACGGTAATGCCAATGATGGATGATGGTGTTCTACATATCTCTGACGTTGAAACTGTAACAAACGAAACCCTACGCATCCAACTGCCGGCCTTGATTGCTTGTTAGCACATTGACTCTTTTCTTGTGACCGCCACCTCACCTTGCACTGCCTCATCACTTCTTCACTACCTCCTCACGACAACTCAACTAAACACCACACAACACCACACAGTACATCGCAGGCACAACACCACACTGCCACACAGCCGTCACCACTACCCCCATCCCCTCCCATATAATGAGCCTCGCCCGCGGCGGCCGAGGGCCCAGCGCGCCCCTTCGCCAGCTGACGGTCCTCTGCCTCGAGTCCAAGACTCTCCAGCCATGCGCCTTTGCAGCCCGCCGCTCCATCCACTCGTCGGAGCGCCGGACAACGACCATCTCGCCGCCCATCCCCGACCCCAGCAGCATGACGCCCAGCCGCGCGCCCCTCTCGGTGCTGCCGCTGAGCACAATCATCCGCTCCCTCGCCACCACCATTGTCTCGTCGTCGCCCGTGCTGCTGCCGCCCTCGCTGCGCATCATGGACCTGCTCGCCAACACGTCCAACCCCATCCTCAACCCTGACCGCAACCCGCTGCTGCGCTTCCTCATCAAGAAGACCTTTTACGCCCAGTTTTGCGCTGGTGAAAACGCCCCCGAAGTCCAGCGCACCATCAACGGCCTCAAGAACATTGGCTTCACCGGTGTCATTCTCTGCTACGCCAAGGAGGTTGTCCTCACCGGCTCTCAAGCTGGTGACCTCAAGGCTGGCGAGGAGACTGAGGATGGTGTCAAGAACGAGATTACTCCCTGGGCCGCTGGTACCCTTGCCACCGTTGGTCTTGCTCAGCCCGGTGACTTTGTTGCTCTCAAGTATGTTTTCCCAACCGCTTCCCCTCTCCTCGAGAGGCTGTTGGTATTCCATCGAGACAAATATGCTGACTCTTGTTTTGCAGATTCACTGGTGCTGGCAGCCTCGCCCTAGCTCAGCTCAAAGCCCGTCTTCCCCCTAGTCCCACGCTCTACCAATCCATCGACTCCATCTGCCAGCTTGCTTCCGACCGCGGCGTGCGTCTGCAATTCGATGCCGAGCAGGATATCCTGCAGGAGGGCATCGACGACTGGACCCTCGAGTTTGCCCGCAAGTACAACACCGGACGCAAGGAGCCCGTTGTCTTTGGCACATACCAGGCCTACAAGAAATGCTGCCCCGCCGTTCTCTCCAACCATCTTGCCATTGCTCAAAAGGACAACTTCCCGCTGGGTGTCAAGCTCGTCCGCGGCGCCTACCTGGGCACCGACCCCCGCCACCTGTTCCACGATACCAAGGAGGATACCGATGCCTGCTACGACAACCTCGCCACCAGCGTCCTAACCCGCCAGTGGGGCCACACCGTTGAGGGCGAGGGCGAGTATCCTGCCGCCAGCCTTGTCATTGCCTCCCACAACGCCGAGTCGGTCCGCCGCGCCCGTGCCATCTGCGACTCCGGTGCCGCCAAGTCTGAGATTGCCTTTGCCCAGCTCATGGGCATGGCCGACGAGGTCAGCTGCGAGCTCGTCGAAGCCGATCAGACAGCGCGCAAGGAGAAGGGCTCTGACGAGACGACCCTGCCTGCCTACAAGTACCTTGTCTGGGGAACCACGGGCGAGTGCATGAAGTACCTGCTCCGCCGCGCATACGAGAACAAGGATGCTGTGCAGCGCACCAAGGACGGCCGTGATGCCATGTGGTCCGAGCTGGTGAGGAGGTGCAAGAGCCTCGTCGGCCTGGCTTGAATGACCAACAAGAAACGAGCCATCTCTCACTTTTAGTATCGCGAAAAGGGAAAAGGGCGAAGAAGGCGATTATGCATTTCTAGGGGTTCATCATGATCTTTGCTTAGCGATTTTAAGGAGTCTAGGAATAGTGTCGGCGCCATTAGAGTAGAGTTAGACGGTGCATAGATGAAAGCATGACTTACGTTTAAACATTACTGATGCATCGCTGGCTTGTGACATCTTGTGTTCTGGTGACGGTAGAGCAGGGTCTTGGCATAGCTTGTCCTGGCTTGACTTGACTTGACTTGATTCGACTGGATCTGTCATACACCGCGCAGAGCCATTGCCCCAAGAACGAGCACCTCCATCTCTTTCTTCTTTGCCTTTTCGTTGGGGATATTGTCCAGCCACTTGAGACCGTTGAGTTTGTAGTACTTGCGCACCTTGGCCAAGTCTGTCGCGGAAGCAATATTGTCGTCGCTAAGGTCCTGCGGCTCGCCCTCGACGTTGGCCTGAAGGTGCGCCCAAATCTGGTCGGCGTGGGCGGGTGTAGGGTTTGCATCGGTGGGAAAGGTGACTTTTACAACGATAAGGTCCTTGGTGGAAGGGGAGACGCCGTAGCGGCGATAGGCATCGGCGATCTTGGGTCGTGTGTTAGTTAAAGGCGCTGAGCTAAAATGCACCAAGGCTGGGCAAGGAGGATTCATACGTTGTTCGAGGAACTCAAGGACGTGACAATTTCTGAGTGAACGTTGGGCGTCTTGAGCGTGTTGTTGACGGCTTGAAGGGTGGCCTTGAACACGGCGGAGAGAAGCTGGAGACGGGAGAGGACCTGACGGACAGCAGAGCGTGGTCAGTTGCTGCGGCGAAGGCCTAGCAAGGCTATGGCTGGGCGAAGAGATGTGGCGCGACTCACCACAGAGGCATCGACAAAGGCATACTCAAAGTCGGGGTTGCGAGCAAGGAGCTGCTGGTGAAGGAAAGCCGCATTTGAGACGTTGCGAAAAAGGGCGACATGCGCCTTGTGGGTGTTGGGCAGATGCTCAAGGGGGACGACCTCGAGAGACATGGCAGGCGAGAATCGACTGAAGCTTCTATGCGGACGTTGTCTGGATAAGACCCTGGGCGTTGTAACCAAAGTCGAAGCAACAGTTGGCGACGATAATCACGTTCGAGGCGGTCCAAAGTCAACGATGGAGGGGTAAAGTTACATCTGTTGGAGGTGGAGGGGCGGGATGACTGGATGGATGGATGGATGAGATGGGATGGAGGGATGGTGGGGCAAGGTGACGTACAGTGTTTTAGTATGGAATGGCCAATACTGGCACTGTCCTGCAGTTTGCTCGCTGCCTAGTTCTTAGTTGCAGGTTGATAGGGCTTCATATCGGACTTGGCGACGCCTTGTGGGTACGATCAAGGGAAGCAACTGGCTCGATCTCGGGAATTACGTGTAGGTTCCGTCGCTAATCGCGATGCAGTGGCTTTGAGTGTTTGCTTGTGCTTATGCAGCTAGAGACTCGGGGCTTCCCCTTGGCAGCAAGGCTATCGCGGAATGGTGTGAGGTTGTTGGTCCAAGTCGAAGCGTACAAGGTAGTCTAACCGATGGATGTTTGAAACCATCACATGCAGGAAAAGAAAGAACACGATAGTGGTTTAAATCGGTAAGGACAAGGCTTCTGTGCTTTTCATCCACACATCCTGGGCTTGGCTTTCTATCCAACGAGCAGCAGGCGATCCCAAAACATCGGCAACAGGCCACCAATACCAATGGCCACGCAATCAACTATCACAAGTCGCATGCATGCATGGATGCATGTATGCCTGCACACAATCGTTCGCGCGGCCTTTAGGATGAGACCATGTAAGCCACAGCACAAGGAACAAAGACTCGATCCATGCCCCCTGCGCAATTCATGAGTCCGCGGCGCGCCTTGATGGTGCATTGTTCGGATGTCCCGTCCATCCAAACCATACCTGCCTTGCCTGCCTATTTACAGTACATGGTACCTTGGTCTCATCGCTCACCTCTCTTCTCTCCCCACCGGCCGGACGATGCAGTCGTGTGCGTGCCGAAAAGTAACGATAACTCGGCCCGGTTAGACATGCAGCCGCCGAGAGTTTTTCTAGAAGCGAATCGGCCTTCGCTTGCTCCCCAGTTGCAAATTACATGCATGCAGACATCCATGCTGGGTACCATGGCAAAGACACGGGGGCCCTGCTTCCGACAAGGTGCATCAAGAGGATCGATAGTCCTGCAGCCATTGTGAGCCATGGTGCAGCCAGGCTCGTGCGATGGATGGGACCAAGACGACTAGCCGGAACTAGAGAATGGCTCACGGGCGGTCCGATGTGCACTTGTTAATTAACGACAGGTAGATTTTTGTTTTCCGTATAAAGAGACTGTCCGCTCAAGTTCGTGTTGGTGCGATGTGATGCTGAAGTTGGAGACTTGAAGTCTTCATCTGTCTTTTTGTCCAGTGTCTGGACGACCCTCAAGAAAAAGAAAGCCTTCCAATACGAGGTAGGTTGCGGTCTCGACTACCAGTCTTCCCAAAGCTATCTGATCCGTCACATATCTATTTTCTGTTAGCAATCCTCGCCATCACCCCCCTGCCCCATTATCCTGCCATCCCGTCTCCTTCTTTTCAAGAAGTCGAACCCTCTCCTATGATTCCAGTGTTGGTTTGAGTCTAGTCGCAATATTCCCGACGACGCTCTTCGCCTTGGCAGTGGCTTGATCTCCCCCGCCCAACCACAAACCTTATCTGGCCCCCTTCGAAGCCCTAGAGGCCACTAATGCACAGCGCTGTCGAGTCCCCCGGGCGACCTCCGATATAGCGACAGCGGCCCCCTGCCAGCGGTGTCCAGCAGCTGGAACACTGCCGCCATTGCTCCCGTCCCCGGGCTTAGATCCCCCTTTGAGTCCCCTTTGAGTCCCCCCCTGCAGGCTGGAAGCCTCGGCAGCTCACCCATCCGGGCCCGCCCTGAAGATTTGTTAGTGGGTTGGCAGCAGCTAGCGGCATCGCCCATCAGCAGCTCCAGTGCCCATCTCAGCCATCGCGACCATCTGAGCCCCATCTTCCAGCGCTCTGCAGCGCAAGCACACGCCCTAAGCAGCACTAGCGCGGGCGCCATGAGCTTGGGCATGTGCTTGTCCGACATGGATCTCGTTCACGTTCAACACCAATCCCCCCATCGCCAGCATCCACAGTCGCAGCCTCGCTCCAGCAGCAGCATCCGTCGCCGTCTCCCATCCCAACTCCTCCAGCTATCGCAACCGCCGTCGCAACCGCTGCCGCAGTCGCTGTCGCTGCCGCACGCACAATCGCCGCTCTGGCTCGCCGACCCCCGCGCCTCCGCCGTTGCATGGGCGCCCCAGACTTTTGCCGCGCCGTCTGCTCCGGGCCGTCGACGACTTCAACGCCGGCAGCGCCCCCCGTCCGTCTCACGACTTTCCTCGCTTTCCTTGGCCTCTTCTGCCCGCCCTTGCTGCCTGGGCCAGCGCTTCCTTCATAATTCCTCCTCCTCCTCCTTGTCTTTGTTGCCTTCGTCGTTGTCGACATCGCCGCCGCTCGCTTCGTCGTTGTCGACATCGCCGCCGCTCGCTTCGCCGCTGTCGCCTTCGTCCTCTTCCGCCTCGTCCACCAGTGACAGTGACACCGCCAACAATACCAACACCAACACCAATACCACCTCCACCTCCACCACTACAGAAACGACAACACCAACGATAAAAGTAGCAGCACCGTTCAGCGCTGGCCTTCCGAGCGTCAAGCTTGCCGCCTCCATGTCCCCTTCCGGATCGGCCCTGCCCCGGCCCAGCAAGCGCTCCGCCCCCGGTGGCAGCAGCGGCAGCGGTGACGAGGAGAGTCCCGGCGCCTCTGCAAAGGTCAAGCTGCCGCGCTTAGATCGCGGGCCCGAGGATTTCTCCAGCGTCGTCAAGCACCGTCTGCAGTCTTATACGCGTACGGGACAGGCTTGTGACCGCTGCAAGGTTAGCTTCAGGCTCACG
The DNA here is from genome assembly GCA_003693505.1 of Pseudonectria foliicola. NCBI lineage: Eukaryota > Fungi > Ascomycota > Sordariomycetes > Hypocreales > Nectriaceae > Pseudonectria > Pseudonectria foliicola. The sequence continues at coordinate 368,564 of QUZD01000003.1, read as the reverse complement.
CGCGCACCTTGCCACACCCAATTTTACTGACCAGCCCCAATCAGGTCCGAAAGATTCGCTGCGATGCCCTCCCCGAGGGCTGCTCCCACTGTACCAACCAGAATCTTGAGTGCTATGTCACCGATCGCGTCACCGGACGCACCGAGCGCCGTGGCTATCTGCAGGAGCTGGAGCGCGAGAAGAACGACATGATGTCGCGTATCCGCGATCTGGAACACATGCTCACCGACAGCGGCGTCGACGTGCTGCCTTTCCAGGCTCAACCTCCCGGCGTCATTCCCGACAGCCTCAACGATCCCAATCAACCCAGCGCTGACTCGATCGACAACTGGACCCAGGTCCGCTCCCTCTGGGTCAGGAATTCGGACACCAAATCCTCCTTTACACCCAGCTTCCCCCGCAACCTGCTCGAATCACGCCCACAGGAGAGCCATCTTGGCGTCGGCCGGGATCATGCTCCATTGAGCTCCATCAGGGGTACCCGTCTCTCCATCCTCGGTACAACCGTCGACCTTGCCTCGTTTGAGGCTCCTGATATGGATGAGCCGCCTCCAGACACAAAAGTCTCGACGCCGCTCTACAACAAGTCTCCCCAGGCCTTCTTGCAATCCACCATGAACATCAATCCACCTCAGCAAGTAGATCTACCCTCGCGCGAAGATGCCTTTACCTACGTGGACTGGTATTTCCTTACATTTTCCACCTTTCTGCCAATCCTCCACAAACCAACCTTTATGAAAATGGCGAGTATATTCCTGCATCCTTCTGGCAAGCCATCACTGTCATGTGGCCATTTGTGACCAAGATTTGCTAACCTGCATCTCGACTATGTAGTTCACGCGTCTCTACGATGAGCCTGGCTTCGAGCCTCCTGTCGCCGAGCTCGTCATCGTCCACATGATCTTTGCCCTCATTTACTTCCAGTACGGCACCCGCAACTGGCAGCAGGCTGAGCAGCGCGCCCATCTGAATGAGCTTTCCAATAAGCACTACCACTTTGCCCTCAGCAAATTCTTTGAACTCACTTGCTCTCGAGACTTGGCTTCAGTTCAAGCCATGGCCATGATCGCTGTTCACACCAGGGCCTTTCCCAAGCCCGGCTGCGCCTCCATCATCGCCAACCTGGCCCTACAGCGCGCCCTTGAGCTCAACATGCATCGCGAGTCGAGAAAGCCAGGGGAGTCGACCAATCTTGGGCACGAACTGCGCAAGAGGGCTTGGTGGGTCATCATGACTGTCAATGTAGCCGTCAACGGACGTCGAGGTCGACCGATGCCCATTACTGTCGAGGAGTTTGACGTCGGCTTTCCTGAGCCCATTGCCGACGAACTCCTCACAGAGGACGGCGTTGACACGTCTCGGACTCTACCCTGTCCCTATGACGTTGGCATCGCCAGCTTCAAAGTCATTCCCATCTTCATGGAAATGTACTCCAACATCTATAGCGTGCGACGCGACGCCACCAACTACACCAACATTGTCAACGCACTCGAGGCCCGTATCCAGGCTTGGGAAAACCAACTCCCTGGCTATCTCAAGCTGGGCCACCCGGAGCAGACGGAGCAGTCGCACATGAGTGCAGTCTACACAAAGATTTTTGCTGTTGAGTTTAGGCTATGCTTGCGCCACCCATCCGTGGCCATGACGACGGACAGGGAGATGATGGCCGCCAACACGCGCATCTGCGAGGAGTCGGCTCGCGAGATGCTCCGCTGCCAGCAGATTATCCAAAAGTACAAGTGTCTGGACACGACCTGGTACCAGATATCAGTCTATGCAGCTGCCATTTTCTCCATGCTGGTGGCTCACTGGGAAAGGCGATTTGAGATGACGCCCAAGGCCATTGCCACGCTCCGCGAGGACATGGACAGCTGGATGAGTATCCTGGAGGAGACTGGGTTTCTTCTAGGTGAGTCTAGCAGATCTCACGAACGGGTTCCCTGGAATGACTCAGCAACTGACACGCTGGCAGGCTCAGGAGGGCACATAAGCCTTGAGATCGGTAACATTGTTAACCGGACCATTGCGTGGATCGAGCAAGATATGCGCTCCAAGGATCGGGAAGCGCCGTCGCGCTATATATCTCCAACACCCGAGACAAAGCAGGAGTCGACGCCTCAGCCGGAGCCACTACCACGACCGCGACCACAACAACCACAACCTCAATCACAACCACAACCACAGCCGCAGCCGCAGCCACAGCCACAGTCGTCAGCATATCAAGTAGCTCAAGCCCATTCTACAGTGGCCACAAATGGGGTTGGCCCAGCCGAAGTGTCTTCGAAGAATTACTATCATGATCCAGGCATGAATGGGCAGACGCCTTATCCGCCTTCTCTGGCATACAGCGAGCAGACATCAAACAACATGACGCCCGCTCCATACGAAGAAGAGGCTTCCATGTTCTACAATACACCAGCACAGGCAGCGGCCGTGGCAGCCGCTGCTGCCACAGCCCTCCCAGACGGCTCTTCCTCTCAGGCGAATCCGCTTATAGCCTTTGCCTCCCAAGCCACACAATCCGTGCAGCCCCAGCCTACGGCCGACATGCTCTGGCAAGGTCGGGGCAATACATGGCACGACTGGACGACGGCCATTGCCGACAGTCAGGATCGATTCAGCGCCACGGCTCTGTTGAACCTGGGTGGCGGGCCACGGGACCCAGTATCGGTGCCGGCCATGCCCGGCGGAACACCCGCTGCGTCTCTCCACGTTCACGATGTACATAGTTTTCCACAGGGGCAGTGGCCGCTGATGCTTTTTGACCACATTCCGCAAAACAATTCATGACTTCGCAGTTTCAGCGGCGCAGGTCAGGGTGTCTTTATTTCGGGAAGGGATGTTTTCTGAAGGAAAAGTCGGTCTTTTTCCGGCTTGTATCATACACACGGCGTTACGGGAGCCAGTATAACCATGGCAGCATTGGGTTCAAAGGGTGCATCGACCCCGTTGGGACAGCACAAAGGCCGGGAAGGGGTTGGGGCCATGGATGATATATGCGTCAAAGGGCCATTTGGCATACTTGGGACAGTTGCCGGATTGAGGGGTTTGTTTTCTGAGGGGAATAGTACTGGGACAATCTTCCCACGTCTAGAAACTGGAGACTTAGACATTTTGTCTACGATATATCTACCTATTCACCCACCCACCCACCTACCCGCCTAGGCGGGTAGGGAGGTGGGTAGCTTACTAGGAGGGCCATAATACCAAGCAAACACGAAAGGCATATTGGCCACTCATTTCTTGAAAAACAATCTACTCTTTTCAAGACGGTGAGCAGTTATTGAAATATGCACCTCTTGACTGTGAAACAAGATACAAGCGTGTGAAGCGATGATATGCTTTGAAGCTGACCTGTAGCCTGTAATGTGCCGCCATTGTATGGCCCGATGTTTAGCCGACAGCAAGCTTGCAGCCTCTTGAATCGACATCGCGCGCTCCCATCATCCAGCTCCAGCTTCGGTTCTGCAAGCTTCTGTGTCGAGCTACATCGCAACGAAAGCCTGCACCTCTGCGTCGCACCAAAAGCCCCGTCGCATTCATCATCCTCCTTCGGAAAAGGACAAACGAGCTCCATTTCTCGCACCCCGACCGCCTGCGACGCGTGACAAGATGGGAAAGAAGCGTCGCGGTCACCCCGATGTCGAGGAGATCCTCGGGCGGGCGTGGTGCTACTACTGTACGTCATTCTTCTTTTCGCGGCGTGGTGAACTGGTGGTAATGATGGGCATGGCTAATCTCGCGGTGTTGCACTCTAGGCGAACGTGACTTTGAGGACTTGAAGCTGCTCATCTCCCATCAAAAGGCCAAGCACTTCAAGTGCGAACGATGCGGCAGGCGGCTCAACACCGCCGGAGGTTGGTGACCACCAGCATTGCACTCTTGTCTGGCGTCCCCAAAGCTCACCATCTTCCCTTTTTCCACGCAGGTCTTTCCGTCCACATGAACCAGGTCCACAAAGAGACGCTATCCCAGGTCGAGAATGCGCTCCCGAACCGCCAAGGCCTCGAGGTTGAAATCTTCGGCATGGAGGGTATCCCGCAAGAGGCCCTCGACCAGCACCGCAACCGCATCATCCAGAACTACTACCAGGCGCAGGAGGACCGTCGCATTGCCACGGGCAACCCTCTTCCCGGCCAGGCCAGCGGGAACCCGCGCAAGAAGGTCAAGATGGAGACGGCGGAGGAGCTGAAGAAGCGCCTGGCTGAGTTCCGGGCTCAGAAGAAGATGCCCGGTGGCAATGCGCCGGCGGACGCCCCTGCGACCCAGAGCGCAAGCCCGGCCTCCTACGTAAGTGCTCTTTGCTCATGCTGCTGCCTTGCAAGAATGCATGCTAACGCATCGCTTGATGAAGAACCCCCCATTCCAAGCACCTCAGCAGGCATACGACCAACAAGCTGGACAGCCCGGTGCGGCGCCCTACGGCTACGCAGGAAGCTCGCTACCGGCACGACCGAGTGGAGGCAACCTACCTCAGCCGCCGGGTCTCCCGCAGCGGCCAGGCCAGCCCGGCTTCTGGAACGGAGCTCCTGGCGCGGTCCCCGCCGCCTCGGGAGACGACATCGACCAGGTCATCCGGATGGCCGAGGCCGGGATCAGGCCGGGCCCGCAGGAGGACGGCGCCGACAAGAAGGTCGCCGGCAAGAAGGACAAGGAGAAGAAGACCCGGATGGTGTACGACGACGCCGAGATCAGCCCCGAGGAGCGGATGGCAGCGCTGCCGCGGTATGCGTTTGCGCCCGACGTGGCCGCCGCCGCGTGAGGAGCGGCTGGCGCTGCGGGCACTTGGAGCAAATGTGCGTGTATGGATGCTGGGTCAAAAGGGTTTGCTTTATTCTGTTTGCATGGTTGGCGTCCTGGACATGTGTATACTACAGATGAAACCAATATGATGAAATCTGGTCATTGGGCAATACCTACTACCTAGGTACTAAAGTGGGACGTGATTCTGGCCAAGCTATAGCTATCGTGCTAGGCAGCGGAAAGTCTTGCTATACCAGGCCTGTTCATACAGCGTCTAACCAAGGCTCTCCTAAAACTCACAGTCAAAGCTTCTCACCACTGGTCTAGTGCTTTCAAACTCGTCACAATGGAAAGATTCACAAAGCTTCGGCTTTAATGGGTGTCATTTGTTGTTGTGCTTCCACGACAGCAGCCTTGCTGTACAACATCGCAGATCCCGGCCTGCAGGTAATGCGAGGTATCAACCCTAACATTGAGTGCATTGTTTACCGCTCTTGGACCTCTCCACTCATTCATAGACGAGGTAGGTGATGAGTTTCCTATTAAATGGTAAGTCGTACACGGTACAGGGTAGCCTGCGTCTCAATGCACCGCCACAGGGAAGCCCCTGCCAAGCCCCTTCAGACCCCTGCCACGCTTGCGTTGCCAGAGCAACAACAGCCAGAAGCTCGCCAAAGGCATAATCCATAAACAAACCACACGTCACCCGGCGGCACTTGCAACGAACTGACCGACTCCAAACACGACAAGACACGACGAAAGCGCGGCGGCACCTCCAACTTGTTCGCCGGCACCCATTTCCCCCCGAACATTTATTTCCCATGGGGAAGTGTTCGTCCTTCATTCCTTACTAACCCCCTTTCCTTACTACTTTTGTTTTTGCAACCCCCCCTCCACAGTACACTCGACTACATCCGCTTTGTCGAGATTTCATTATCACCCATTATCAGAAGTTGAGCAAGCCCGCGGGCTGACGACTCAGAGACCATGGCTGCTGCAAGATCGGGGCAGTCGTCCATCACTGTGGCCGGTACGTTGTGGGCACATTCCTAAGCTGGCGCTGGTTGCTGACGAATGTCTTAGTCCGTGTGCGACCGTTCACGATCCGAGAAGCTGCTCAACTGTACGATATCACAAGCTGGCAGATGGACTTTGCCGCATCTTTCTGCAATTGAAGGTGCTGACAGTACTAAGCAGACACAAAAACGATGACGGTACCCTCTTTCTCGGGGACGGCTCTCTTGCCGCCGCCCCTACGCCCAAGCTTCACCAGCGCGGAATTCGAAGCGTCGTCAAGGTCGTCGATGACCGCTGCTTGTGCGTGATGCCTTTCTTTGTGCCTCAGACCCGACAAGAACTGACCAGTACACCAGAGTCTTCGACCCTCCCGAGGATAACCCCGTTCAGAGATTCGGTCGATCAGTATGTCCAACTTCCAAAAAGGTCAAGGATCAAGTGTTTGCATTCGACCGCGTCTTCGACGAAAACACAACCCAGTCCGACGTCTACGAGGGTACGACCAAGAACCTGCTGGACAGTGTACTTGACGGCTACAACGCAACTGTATTTGCCTATGGCGCTACCGGATGTGGAAAGACACACACTATTACTGGAACCGCGCAACAACCCGGCATCATCTTCTTGACCATGCAGGAGTTGTTCGAGAAGATTGATGAGCGCAGCCAGGAGAAGACGACAGAGCTGAGCCTCAGCTACCTCGAGATTTACAACGAGACGATTCGAGACCTTTTGGTGCCCGGTGGAAGCAAGGCTGGGCTCATGCTTCGCGAAGACAGCAATCAGGCTGTCACGGTTGCCGGACTGACCAGCCACCACCCCAAAGACGTCAACGAGGTCATGGACATGATTGTGCAAGGCAACGAGTACCGCACTGTATCTCCCACGGAAGCCAACGCCACGTCCTCACGATCCCACGCCGTTCTTCAGATCAACGTTGCCCAAAAGGACCGCAATGCCGATGTAAACGAACCCCATACCATGGCGACACTCAGCATCATCGACTTGGCTGGATCCGAACGAGCTTCCGTCACCAAGAACCGCGGCGAGCGCCTGACCGAGGGTGCTAACATCAACAAGTCGCTACTGGCGTTGGGCAGCTGCATCAACGCTCTCTGCGACAGGCGCCAGAAGGCACACGTGCCGTACCGCAATAGCAAGCTCACGCGCCTGCTCAAGTTCTCACTGGGCGGCAACTGCAAGACTGTCATGATTGTGTGCGTATCTCCGTCGAGCGCCCACTTTGATGAATCGCAGAATACGCTTCGCTACGCAAACCGGGCCAAGAATATTCAGACCAAGGTGACGCGCAACGTGTTTAATGTCAACCGCCACGTCAAGGATTTCCTGGTCAAGATTGACGAGCAGATTGCGCTCATCAACGAGCTAAAGGCTCAGCAAAAGGACGCTGAGAAGACCTTTTTCGCCAAGTTCCGGAAGCAGTGCGAGAAGCGCGAGATCACGGCGCGCGAAGGCGTGCAGCGGCTGCGAGCGGCATACGACCATTCGGCAGCCGAGCGTCAGGAGCGCATCAACAACATGAAGAAGCTGCGGGTGTTGGAGCGTCGAATCAGCCTCCTCTCAAGCTGGATCGCAGCGTTTGATACCGTCTGCGACCAGCGCGGCGATGAGGACTCGATGCCACAGAACCTAACGAGCATCCGCCGGACAGCGCAGGGCATCCTGGTAGAGCTGGAGAATAGCAGACACCACATCCATCAGAAGATTGACCGAGGCAACTGGGAGCGCCACGTCGACACTGCTCTGTCCCACAGTCTGAAGCAGCTCGAGGGTAGCGAAGGTGCGGATACGGGCGAGGTGGCGACGCTCACGCGAGAGGCGGAGCTACTCAAGGCCAATTTCAACCGGGAGGCGTATCGCGAGGTTCTGGACCAGGAAAAGGTTGGCGATGCCGCCATGATGCAGATGCTGTTGACAGCGCAGTTTCAGATGCTGTCATCCCTTTCAGACACTGTCGGTATGGACGAGGAGGCTGCGGTGGCACACGCGAAGACGACTATCAACAACCTGCTCAACACTGGATTCACGGCGGCTTCGCAAGTGGTCAAGCCGGACGGATCACTTCCCGTGGTGGAGGCGATGTCGCCGAAACGAAAGGGAACGCCCAAGCGTAAGAAGGCACCGGCGGTCTTTATCAAGCCTATCCAGGCCCCGCCCATCATGCCTGCGCACAATGATCACGCCCCCACGTCGCCCATGCGATCATCGCCGCGACGGCGTAAGGCCCTCGGAGCGGCGAAGAAGGGCGTTAGCTTCTCCCCCGTCAAGAAGACCAAGGGCCGAGGCGTGCGATGGCGCGACGACGAGTCAGAGCAGGGGACGCTGGCTGATTTCGAGAAGACTCCGCAGAAGAAGGACGCAGCCGCTTCGCCAGAGGAGTCGTCGCCAGAAAGGAGCATCGTTGCACCTCCCGTGCCCTCGTACCTGGAAGAGCCAGAGGTGACGATCAGTGAACGCTCCAGCCCCGGCATTGAGTTGCCCGAAGGAAGCAACCTGCCGGTTTATAAGCCCAGCAGGTTTCAGGCGGGCTTTCTGTCCAAGAACTCAAGAGCGTCGCCCAGCGGCTCGCCAGTACCTGCGCCGCCGTCAATGAGTCTCAACCTCGCAGCGTCCAACTCACCTGGAGGAGGCCGAACGCCGCCGGCACTGCGGGCACTGGATGCCGCTAAGTCCGGCAACCTGTCGCCCATGTCGCCACGGCTGCGGCGTCTGCGATCCATGCCGACCATCTCGGACGAGAATAACCCTCCCAACAATTCGGGATCTGATTCAGAGGCCAGCGGCATGGACCCACGCAAGCTGCGAAGCGCATTGCATTCGCACATGAAGGACAAGATGCGTCGAGCGAGCGTGCTCCCGGGTGCGACGGCGTCGGGTCCCCGGCGTGTATCGTCCATCGGCTCGTTTGGCGGTGACCGGAGCGGTCCGCGGCCTAGCTTACCCGCCTCTCTGACCAACAGTAATGGCATCTCTCGCCATCGCCGTGGTAGTTCCGAGCGCAGGCGGAGCCCGCCCATCAGCTGCTCGCCGCCCGACTGGAGGGCCGAGCGATCACTGACGCCGGGTCAGGCACGGCGGATGAATATGGGCGGTACTGTCAAGCTGGATATGGTGGGAGGGAGCCCCCCACGTGAGTCGCTTGGAGGTGACAAGGCGCGACGGATCACTATCGGCTCCGGCTCCGGCTCCGGCTCCGGGGCCGGCGCCATGGGCCACCGGAGACAGGACAGCCGCGGGAGCAGCGCATGGCGGTAGTGACGCTTCGGCTTTTGTTGGTTATCATGTGGTTTGAGCCTGGAGTTTGCGCGGCCCTTGGCGTTTTTGGTGTGCTGTATAAGTAATTCAAATTGCATCGGACAAGCAATGGGGTGGGATGTATGAGTTTCAGGTCTTAGTGCTTATCACTGCAGCCGCAGGTTTCAACACGATTCGTGTCATCACGTTCTCTTGCTTTGCGTTTTCAATCATTCCCAGATGCGCCATGGCGCTAATCGCAATGTTCCTCAATCGTCGTGGTGAGAGTTTCCAACTGCGGACCAGAGCTGCTTAACCCCGCGATTCATGATGATATGATATCGCCGAACCAAGGTAGGTGCTTATCCCCAATCCTCTATATTCTCGTATGTGAACCCCCAAATAAGCCCAAGCGGCGGGGGCTTGAAAAGGGCTCGTTGATCTGCCTGAGACAGGCCTGACCTCCAGTAGCTTCGGAGTTAAGATGGTGGCGGCGTTAACGTCCTGTTGCGAAGAAGTCGTAACCAGTATGGCTAGCCCCTCGACATCTTCGGGCGCCAGCGAATGCGTAGATGTAAAACTGGATATATAACTCTGAATCTTAATCAGCCGGTTAGTTTTTGACTTCATGGTGCCTCTCCTTCTAAACCCTGGTCCTCTTTCTTACGAACAGCGAGCACTTTGCGTGATTCTTATACCAGAAACCGAGTCATCGCCTATCACATCATGTCTGTATGGTTCATTACAGCCGCCTCATCTGGCTTTGGCCATTGTATGGCATTGGAGGCGCTACAGCGTGGCGATACCGTCATAGCCTCGGCGCGCGACCCGGCGCGGATCAGCGACTTGGCCAGCGCGGGCGCTGAGACTGTTGCGTTCGATGTTACAGCGCCGCTGGCAGAGATGGAGGCCATGGCGCGTGGTGTGTTCGCGCGCTACGGCCGTGTTGATTTCCTCATCAATGCTGCTGGGTACATTGTGGAGGGTGCTGTCGAGGAGACGAGTCCCGAGGAGATGCAGGCGAGCTTCAACACCAATGTTTTTGGTACCGTCAACACCATCAAGGCTTTTCTCCCGGGCATGCGAGCACAGAAGCGTTGCGGGGACGGCAAGAGGAACGTCAGAGGCACCATCGTGACGTTTGGAAGTCTGGGCAGTTGGCGTGGAGGCGCCAGCTTCGCCATCTACGCCATGACCAAGTCTTGCATGTCGTCGCTTGCAGAGTCGCTCCAGTCGGAGCTGGCGCCATTCGACATTGCGGCAACGGTCATTGAGCCGGGGTATTTTCGGACGGGATTCCTCAAGCCTGGGGCGAGGCAGACGACGGCGGTGCGGCTGGAGGCTTACGAAGCCGACGACACGGCAACCGGACAGATGCGGCGAATACTGCCGGAGACGGATGGAAGGCAGCCGGGAGATGTAGTGAAAGGGAGTCGGGCGGCGATAGAGATATTGACGGGAGATATGACGCTGCCGGTGAGGATTGTGCTTGGACGGGATTGTGAGGGGGTGATCCGGGACAAGTGTGAGGAGAGCCTGGGGTTGTTGGAGGAGTGGAAGGATGTTATTAGAGGGACAGATCACGACGATTAATAGAGGGTCCCAAATCCAGCGACATCCTGAGACGAATGTAACGCAGCTGGCGAAGGCTGACTTTAGAAAGCAGGCAGAGCAACCTATACCTCATGAGAGTAATGAGATTATTCCTGGGTTGGATGGCCTTTGCATGACTTAGTACTCGAAACGCCATCTCGGATCCATGTCTCCCTGCCAATCCTTGACAGCTCCCACATCCTGAATCTCAGGGGCAATCCCCTCCCGCCTCTTGTTCTCCCTCTTCAGCCTCCATCCCAGTCCCAGCACCACCAGAATGTTGGCCACCAGGTACCCCAGCGCCATCGAGTGTCCAACAATGAACCGGGGCCCGTCATTGGCCCGGTACAGCTGCGTGCCCAGGACGGCACCCAGGTTGCCGATGCTGATCTGCATGGCGTTGGCGATGGCGCGCTTCGTCTGCCCGCTGACGTTGATGGCGGGCCACGAGAGCGTGAGCGCCGTAGCCGGGTAGATGCCGGCCGCGGCGAAGAACGTGCCGGCGTACGAGACGCCCGGCCGGGCTGTCGGGTTCGTGTTGGCGAGGAGGATGATGTAGCCGATGGCGGCAACGGCGGAGGAGCCGGCGATGAAGACGGCGCGCTGGCCGAGTCTCTCGGAGGCGATGGCGACGGCGAGTGTGGTGATGAAGGCGAGGGCGTAGGGAGGGATGGTGAGAAGCTGGGCGACGGCGGCCTTGTATCCGAGGTCTTTGATGATTGTTGGCTGGGTATGGGTGAGTATTTGAGTCTAGCCTCGACACTTGGGGGTTGTCTTGTAACGTACCAAGAACAGTGAGAGGGTATACAGCGGTAAGCTCATGGTATGGAAACCCAGCCCGTAGAGCCAGCAGCTCGGATCCTTGAAGGCCTGGATCACAGCTCCCCAGCTAAAGCGCTCCTCGTTGATGGCATCGCTATCCGCCGCAAGCCGCGTGTTGATGAACTGGCGTTCCGGCTCGGTGAGGAACTTTGAAGTGGCCGGGTAGTTTTCGATGAACCAGTAGGCTGCTACAGCGACGACGACGGTAGCAATGCCCTCCTGGAGGACTGTCAACGCTGTACTTGCCTGAGACGTGTCGATGACAATGCAGAACTTACCAGGATGAAGATCCAGCGCCATCCGTTATCCCACACCACGCCGGCCATCTTTCCAATGCCCTGGAGTCCTTCAGTCAGTTCGAGAGGAAGCCGCCAAATAGCCAAAATAATGGGGGGGGGGGGGGTTCCCTTACATAGGCGAGAATGCCACCAAAGGCGCCAGCCAGTGAGGCAGCACTGAAGAACAGCGAGATGCGGTACTGCCGTTCGCGTCTCTTGTACCACATGGAGAAGTAGAAGACGACGCCTGGGAACAGGCCGCTTTCTGTCACGCCGAGGAAGAAACGGGCAACGAAGAAGCCGGCCATGCTCTGGACTATGCCGAGGAGCGTGGCGACGATGCCCCAGGCCACCGTGAGGGTGGGAAGCCAGAGCTTGGGCGTGGTTCGCTTGAGGACGATGTTGCAGGGGATCTATAGGATGGTGTAAGCCACGAGGAGGAGCGTCACGATGACTGGAGTCGGACTCTTACTTCAAAGAGTACGTAGCCGACAAAGTAGAGTGTCAGACCCGTCAGATACTGGTTCCCACCTATACACGGCCACAAGTCAATGAGGCTCTCCAGCATAAAGAAACTGCTTGTATTGGCATACTCATGTGAAGGTCGTCAATCATTCCCTCAATCCGCGCATTTCCAACTGCGAGACATCATTGCCATTAGTCGCCATCTAGGATGCCAGGGTTGCGATCCACCATTCACCATTGCTGCGGTCCAAAAAGGACAACAAGTAGAGGACTCCCACGGCGGGAAGAAGTCTGGCGTCGATTTTCCGAAGCAGCGACTTCTCATTGACCTCGGCGGCCTCTGTGACTGCATCGCCAGAGTCGCTGTGATCCGGAGGCGTCTCGGCCTTCTTGTCCTCCATGGTGGCTGTTGGTGCGATGTTCCGCGCAAATAGCTGCTGAGAAGCGAATGGAACCCAGCGTTTAGTTTTGCAGGCGAGTCGAACCATTCATATTGACCGAGGTGAAGTTGGATATAAATCACCCAGAGCCCCCCCCCCCCCCGGCTCTTTGGATTGCGCCATGGCTCTCCGCGGCCGTTGAGCCCTTGATGCGGTCGCTTCTAGCTTGCTAGGCGGTAATCTTCTGCTCACTCGAGGCTTCGATGACATCACAGGCGAGTCTCGATTTTCAGATCGAGGCGCGTCCGCACTGGTGATTGGATCAATTGGCAGCTGTCCGCCGTTGAGATCATGTCGTGATGTGGTGTGATACTGTCGTGCTGCGATATGTCCAATCACACAGCGTGGCCCTGCTGATCAATACTTGGAGATTGCGGCTAGCTGGGAAAGCCGAGTAACACTGAAGAGTGCCAGGAACCACGCATGGCTTATCTTACCACCTCGCATTGCGGTAGTGTAGTTGAACGACTATCAGTGTGTAGGTTTTTTGGGTTCTAGAAGCCTTCGTTCCTATTGGGTTGCCCATGAAAGGTTCGATATTGAGTCTGAAAATTGGGATTGGGACTCTGACATGTGCAAGGCCTCGTTGGGAATGAATGGATGAATGATATTGGAAATGATGTGATTAGAACGAGCGAAGCATGCCGCATCGAAACAATTGAAAGCCAGGGTATGGAATCTGTACAGATTAATGCTAGGTGGAATAGACGGCATCCTCGATTCGACAATAAACGTTTCGTTCCCTTGCATCATGTGCCGCTGCAGATGAACCATGCAACACGCAACACCACCACAGCCCGCTGAGCTGGTAGAGTAAGCGACTCGCAATCCATCGCAATCTACCGAGATCTGGCTCAATCCTTCCAAGATTGTGCACTTTTGAGGGAACCATGATCATGCAAATCTCTTGCCAAGCCGTGAACAAGATTGATAATGATTAAACCGCGAATCGACATGGCAGCTGACACGTGGTGGTGTATAATGGGCATTGATCAGCGTTTTAGCGACGGCTTGACGGCTGGAGGATCCGTGGCTCCTCCACTTGTTGGTTAAGCGACGGTCTGGAGCGAAAAAGAAGGATCTGCCTGCCATGTTATCCAGTTCAACTGATATTAGTACCAATATGCTCCAGAATACTGAAAGAGCAACCCCCTTTCATCCTTTTGAAGCCTTGGTATGAGCATTGTTTCCTAGATTATCCTCGGCATCCTTCTTGGGAGACTTGCCTCTCTAGATCAAACAAAGAATGCCAGCAAGGGACGAGAGAGAGATGGTTGTGGCATGACCAGCTTCTGGTATGGAGACATGTACAAAGAATGCGGCTGGAAGCTCGCTTGTTGGAGAGTGTGTTGGAGCCCTGCCTCGCCCAGCGTGCACCTCGACGTGTCCACCAATTACTGAAGTTTCATCCAGCAAGATGGTGAGCAAGAAAGCTTCGCCAAGGAAATAGACGCATCTGGTAGGGAGCAGGGTTGAAGCGGTGAAAGTCGTCGCTGTCGGTTGGATTGACTACTATGTACTAATCTGCACCAACCACCTGCGGACTGGCATCAACAATCAACATCCAACCGCCAGCAAGCCAAGCATGGGGTATTACTCAATAGCATCGCATTGGATTAGCAACAGCCAGATCTCGGCTCCCTGCCGCCGGGAGTTGAGACGCAGAAATGGCGTGGTCTACATGGTACAATACATACAGTACAGTGGGTGGGCGGGCGAGGTGGGCCCCAAAGTGGAAAGTAAGTTGACTTTAAGCACAGATCAGAGGAACCTTTGTTCTCCGGAGACGGAGACGGCGCTGCTGGGAGAGATAAGGGTGGGCGACTTGCACACACATTCGCCGGATGTAACGAATCGCATCGGCCGTATCCGCGGGTGTTCGGTACAGTACAGAGTACAGTACAGATGACAGTCCAGACAGATTGCTTCGCGTGTTTCCGCTCGTCTCCATGTAGTCTATGTATTGTATGTAGTCTATCTAATCTGTACGGAGCACTCCGTACCGCTGATCAAATGCTTGACTTGGCGCTCGGCCGAGCCAGGGGGCGCCGCAGAGGACTCGACCCCGTCCTACGGCCATCATTCATGCGCTGGTGCGGCCCAATTACAGGGGCTCTAATGATCCATCACTTGTACAATAGTAATGCCGCGCTGCTTCCCTCGTATTGATGTGATGATGGTCCATCGGAGGAGGAGAGGAGGAGGGCCGTGGGTTCTTGGCCCGCTTCTTTCGAGTCAGCCAACGTCGATAGTCTCCATATCACCGGCCCGAACAGACTTGACCAACTTGACCAAGTGAGTCTTTGGACGAGACAAGCCCAAAGCAGCGAAGCAACGATCCGTAGAGAAGAGGAGGCTATCAAAGTCTCTGAGGGACATTGATGCTGCCGTTGACTGTTGGCTTGGCACGCGGGGAGCGCCAGCGAGTTGCCCTATGCGGGCAAGCCAACGTCGCTGTAAACTTGGAGGTGATGGCAGTGAGAATGAGGCCATGACTGACCTGCCCATTATGGCCTGTCACGATGTCACTGCAAGTTGCATGATGCAGTCCATTTGTCGCAAAAGAGCCAGCGAGCAGCGAGCAATGGAAAACTAGCGGCAACCTTTAGCCAGACTCTTGGAATTGGCAGTACGTACCCCGGGTGCGGAATGAAGACCACGACGGCGTATGTATTGTACAATAGTAAAGGGTCAACAAGCAAGGCTCCATGGGGCCATCTCCGAGACCGCTCCTGTTTCCTCATACAAGCTCCTGAGGACTCCGCTTCAGAGTGGACCACGCGCTGCGAAGCACATGGCAGCTCGCTCCCCGCAATGGATCCTTGACCTGTGGTTGCGACCGTTGCGGAACAAGGGATTCATTGGCCTCAGTTGCACTTGCTGGGACTCCCAGATGGGCAGCTCGTGGCTACCACCGACGCAGCACGGCTGAGCGAGCGATGGATCCGCCAAGACAAGCAAAGGTTCCAAGGGATGCTAGCCACATATCAAAGCAGGCAAATAGGCAAGGGTTGTTTGCTAGTGCGGGTGGAGGAGACTGCTTGTTAGCTCGCACCTGAGGCTCCTTGAGCGTTATTGTTCCGCCGTTGGCCTGCCACGACGAGCCCCAACCGGCTCCGACAGCTGAAGATGAGAGTGCGGGCCCTGCCGTCCCAGAGATGCTGTACATGATGACAGATTGCTACCTATCTAGACTAACCTGTATGTACTATACGTTGGTTCCAGACGAGTGGGTAGTCGTGCTGGGTCATGCATGTCTAAGTGGCGAGCAAGACGGCGTTTGACACCGATGAGATGGGTTGCTGCTGAGGTACTGTGGCATCGCCTTTCGTCGAGACCGATCGAATGATGATGCTCTTTTGCCCTTTTCTCACAATCGTCAGCAGCGATATCAAATCCTCTTTGCCATGCCTTGCCTCACTCAGCTTGTCGAGTGGCGCTTCGCCTCCCGCCGCGTGACCCTTCCCGTCCGGGGGTGGAACCACTACCGCTGGGCTTGCGAACCCGATCTGGACGGCGTCTTGGAGAAGTGTGGCTGCTAGTATTATGCATGTCTTTGCCGTGACTGTCATCACGTACCTTTATCTACCGTACTAATCTGTGGGTAGATGGGCTGGTGGGTAATCATGGTACGTACATGCGGAAACAGCCCGGGGCAAAAGTGCGGATGCTCGTCGACATCCCGGTCATTGCCCAAAGGGGAAGCTGGTAAAGAAGTCTCGAGTTTCATTCGCCAACTACTCGCTACTTGTAATCTGTGCTAAGCTATCGGACTGCTTGCTGGGGAGGGCCACAGGAACTTCTGGCAAACTCCATTGTGGCGGATCGCAAAAGATCGTCTGTTGCCCTATTGCGGGATGGAATGGGATGATGGAGCTGCCCTTCTCGAGTTGGTCAAGTCTGATACCACAGAGGTTGGCTGTCCTTGAGCGGCTAGGGAGCTGTACTCCGTACATTGCAACCCAACGACATGGGATACCATGTCACATTTGGTGCCTCCTGCTGGAGCCTCTGGCCTCAGCTTGAAGAGAGAGAGAGAGGCACTGCGAGATAAATATGCATAAAGGATCCCCTCCCGGCTGTTCGGTTTGGTCTGATCTCGTCTCCACGCTTCCATTCCTCGCATATCATTGCTCCCACCTCACGTCTCCAGCGTGAGCAGAGTGAGAGAGAGAGAGAGGCCGTTGTCGTTGTCGACTGTCACCTCCCAGCGCCGCCATCATGGCCGACCTCAATGAAAAGGTCATTGGGGGCAAGGAGCCCGTGCCCCAGGTCGCCACCCTCGACGAGAAGAACCCCGTCCTCGATGATATCGACAAGAAATCCGACTTCTCGGTCGATGAGAACATCACCGACCTCTTTGTCAGCTTCCCGCCCTCCAAGGGCATCGAGCCAGAGCCGCACCCGCTGACGGTTCGTGCCGTCCTGACGGGTATCGTCCTCGGCTCGCTCGTCAATGCCTCCAACGTCTATCTCGGTATGTGAAACAAATCCTTGTGGGAAAGCTGGAGAGAGCCACCGCCCGCACTAACACCATGGCCAGGTCTCAAGACGGGCTTCACCTTCCCGGCCACCATGTTCGGCGCCATCTTTGGCTACGGCTTCATCCTCCTCCTCACAAAGACGCTCCCTCACGTCCCCTGGCTCGGCGGGAAGTTTGGTCCCCAGGAAAACTCCATCATCCAGGCTGCCGCCACTGGAGCTGGTGGTCTGTCTGGCATCTTCGTCGCCGGTCTGCCTGCCATGTACCAGCTGGAGCTCATGTCGGACGACCCCAAGAAGGACTTTGGCCGTCTCCTGACCATTACCATTGTGTGCGCCTTCTTCGGCCTCTTCGCCGCCGTGCCGCTGCGCAAGTTCTTCATCATCAACGTCGCCCGCGAGCTCAACCTCGTCTTCCCCACTCCCACGGCCACGGCCATGACCATCCGCTCCATGCACGCTGTTGGCTCGGGTGCTGCTGACGCCATGAAGAAGATCAAGGCCCTCGGATGGACCTTTGGCGGTGCCTTTGTCTTCATCATCGTCTGCCAGTACGCCGACGGCATTCTGCACAACTGGTGGATCTTCACCTGGTTCTTCATCTGGAGCGGGTACTCCAACTGGGCCCAGAACATCTCCAACTGGGGATGGTACATCCAGCTCACCCCCGCCTTCTTCGGCTCTGGTATCCTGGTCGGTCTCAACGCCGCCTTCTCCTGGTGGGGTGGCACCGTTGTTGCTTGGGGCCTCATCGGACCTCTGCTGGTTCACTATGGCGAGTGTGTCGGCATCCAGACGGGCGAGGGCAAGTGGGAATCCATGGTGTCCTTTAGGAGCATGGCCGTCAGCTCCGAGGACCCCAACTGGAAGCCCTCGCCCCGCTACTGGATGCTGTGGCCCGGTGTCATGGTCCTAGTCGTCTACAGTCTCATCGAGTTCTTCATCCACTTCCGCGTCATCTGGGATGGCATCAAGTTTGCTCTGCGCGAGTCGGCCAACAGCATCAACAGCACTCTCGAGAAGCACGGCCACAGCAACAGCTTCCTCGCCCGCCAGGGTGCCAAGCGAAACGACGAGTCGAGCCTTGTCGAGGACTTTGCCGGCCCCATGGACCAGGTGCCCATGTGGCAATGGGCACTGGGCGCCGTCGTCTTCATGGTTGTCTCCGTCATTGTCTGCGAGCTGCAGTTTGATATGAACGGTGGCCTCGCCGTGCTTGCTTGCATCCTTGGTATCATCTTTGCCTTCCTCAGCATCTACGGTGGTGCCGTCACCGACTGCGCTCCTCTTACCGCCTCGGCCAAGGCTTCGCAGCTTGTCTATGGTGGCATCACCAAGGGTGCCGGCCACTCCATCCCCGACGCTCAGAGAATCAACCTCATTGCCGGCAACATTGCCTCTGGTACTGCCAACGTCGCCAACGATCTCGTCTCCGATTTCCGCGTCGGCTTCCTCCTCAAGACGCCGCCCAAGCAGCAGTTTTACGCCCAGGCCATTGGCACCATCATCTCGGCCTTCCTTGCGCCTGGAATCTTCGTCCTCTTCATGGCTGCGTATCCCTGTGTGTGGAAGCCCAACCAGGACCCAACCGCCACTTGTGCCTTTGCAGCGCCGTCCGTGTCTGCCTGGAAAGCCGTCGCCGAGGCCGTGACGCTACCCAAGATCCCGATCCCGCGCTCCTGTGTCATCTTCACCATCTGCATGGGCGTTGTCGCCGGTGCCCAGGCTCTCGTCAAGAACTTCTACCTGACTGGCCCGCGCGAGAAGTACCGTGAGTGGCTGCCCAACTGGATGTCAGTTGGTGTTGCCTGGGTTCTTGGCCCCGATTCTGGATAGTAAGCTCCTCCTGCTCCCGTGTACGATTGTTTGAAGACTGTACTAACCACTCTTACAGCGCCAACGCTATCCTGTTCGGTTCCATCACTGCCTGGTGGTGGCGCAAGTACTTCTCAAACCATTTCGAGATGTACGCTTATGCTGTTGCTGCTGGTCTTATCGCGGGCGAGGGTCTGGCAGGTGTGATTAACGCGGCACTTACACTTGGTGGTGTTAGTGGTGGTGACGTCGGCACCAACCTCGGACTGCCTGGATATCCAAAATAAACAAAGGGATGAGTTGATATGATATATGCGTCGCTAGCTCCGACGCTTTAGTTGAAACCTGGATAGTATAATGAACCATGAGCCCACTTACTAAACGGTGAACACCTTGCTGAGTGAGCTATCTGGCGTAGTGTCTTGTTGAAGGTAGAGAGAGGCCCACGCCAAGATTACTAACCTGTATAGATGCCTGCCATCCCCCTATTCATCAGTTCCCATCACAGACAGCGCAATTGCCGAGCGTTGTTGACCACTCGGTTAACCTCAAACTTCAGCCCTGGAGCCGTTGAAGGAAGTGGCCCACCAGATGCAACACAACCATAGGATAGTCTACAGACTAGCCTCGGGAAGTTGCTCTTACTTGGCAGACTTCTAGGACGACGCACATGCCGCCCCGAGCCTTGCGAAACGGAACCAGTGCCGAGAGGCCAGGACCCAAAAGAGATCCGCAAGAAACGGACCCCAACTTGGCCGGGGTAGCCGGCCAGTCACTGGAAGAACGCTGATCCAGTCGCCCTTCCACATGCCAAAGCAGGACAATTGGGGACCCAGCCATGGTCCTTTGGGGTTATCTGTCGCTAATTGCAGACTTTGAAATGAAGTTGTGCAAGGAAAAGCTCATACCCTGCTAGGATGCTGATCCAAATCGCGGGTGGCATGGATCATAGGGTACAGTACTTGTAGATTGGCGCTAGGACGCCTCTTGGCTAGCATACAATGACTCCTGGATACCGCTGTACGACATATGTATGCCTAGCTACCCCATGTAGAATTGTATAGGACAATTAAGGAGATGATAGGCAGGCAACTGGCTGAAGAATTGCATTCTTGATTAGATGAGGTAAGCCGACGGTATTCAGTCTCCCTTCGCCCCCCCTTCCCCTGTTCAATCGTCCCCTGACCCGGGCCCTGTGTTGATCCAATTGTTATATATCACCTCCTGGATGCGTTCCGTTGCATAGACTTTCCTCCAAGGCTCTCTATACTGCATCGTGTCTATTACCTCCTTAATCCAACAGCATGGGTGAGCTTACCGACAAAATTGCCATCGTCACTGGCGCCTCTCGTGGCCTTGGCCGTGAGATTGCCCTTGGCCTTCATCGCGAGGGAGCGGTAGTGGTCTGCTCAGATCTCGACGACTATGACCAAGATACCCCAGACTCAACGCACAATCAAATCGTCAACCAAGGTGGGCGTAGCATCTACGTCAAGGCCAACATCACCCAGGCTTCCGATGTCGAGGCCCTGGTAAAGGCGGCGGCAGAGAAGTACGGGAGACTAGACATGTAGGTCACTCAATGATCGGACAGTGCTGGTACAACGCTAACGGTAGAAGCATGGTGAACAATGCAGGAGTACTCGCAGAGAAGGACGTGCGTAGGCCCATTTGGGATTTCGACGAGGCCAAATTCAACCTGGACCTGAACGTGAATGTCAACGGGACCATGCTTGGCATCAAATATGCGTCCAAGCAGATGGTTACGCAGGAGCCCCAGCAATCCGGGTCGCGCGGACGCATTGTCAACGTCGGATCGGTCTACTCCAAGGTCGGAGGAGGCACAATTGGTATGTCCGGGCTCTGCTTCCAACTACGCCACTGCTAACTATTTCCAGCCGGCTATGTTGCTTCCAAGCATGCTGTCTTGGGACTGACAAAGAGTGCAGCGATGGACTGTGCGCCGAAAATGGTCAATGTCAACGCCGTATGCCCCGGCTGTATGTTGAGATGCCCTGTTTTTGATGAGCCACAGCTAACTCATTCATCAAGATATGTTGACCGAAATGACCGAGTCTACGCTCCAAGACTCCG
The DNA here is from genome assembly GCA_003693505.1 of Pseudonectria foliicola. Classification (NCBI taxonomy): domain Eukaryota; kingdom Fungi; phylum Ascomycota; class Sordariomycetes; order Hypocreales; family Nectriaceae; genus Pseudonectria; species Pseudonectria foliicola. The sequence continues at coordinate 347,560 of QUZD01000003.1, read as the reverse complement.
TGACAAGCAGATATCTCGAGATGCAGCATCCCTTGAAAGGGTTCGGACAGCTGACAGACGTCGTCAACGTTGTCGTGTACCTAGCCTCTGACAGGAACACATGGATGACTGGGGAGGGAGTCTCCGTTGACGGAGGGTTTACAGCGCATTAAGGAATGCCAAGAAAGACATGACTGGACCTCACTTCGCATCGCTCTACATGTATCGTATACCTTGACGATAGTTGATGCTCATTTCAGACGCCAGGCAAAACAATGGGTTTAAAGAAACGTGTCACTGCACCTCTGTGAATTGGCCATTTCTTGAACAATAACTTGAGCTGGCCAACTTCTCAATCAAATCATGGTCAAGCATTCTCTGCCAGTTGGTTGCTTCCAGCTTAGCGAGCGTCATGACAACGTTTCTCCCAACGTCGGAATTAACAACCGGCAGCGATGTGTAGGCCATTCATCAGTCGACCTACTTCATCAGTCAACCTACGTCATGAGAAGGGCCACAAATTCCAGGGAACCGCCTTTATTGGTAATTGTATTTGATGCTGTGGTTGAAACTCACGCTCGTCTCGGAGCTTATGCCACAAAGATTGGTGTCTATCAGACATCCCTTCAACTATTTACGCTTGGTCCTCCTTTCAAGACGCACATCCATATCCTTTCCCTCTATACCAGACTGTATTATTGACAGTGGCGTCTTTCAAGAAACAATGAAGTCGTATTCTGTATGGCGAGCCTGCGAGAGTACAGAAACAACGCAGCAGCCTTTTGAACAATGTTAAATCAACATTGGCCCGGGTCTGTCTATGTGGGTGCCCTGAGGGAGATGATGGGGACTTGTTCGTCATACCAAGCACAGCGTAGACTGGGTGTGGCCGGTGTTGGCAAAGATTGCATTTTTGATGATACTGTCTTTTGGTACAGGGTGGTGGTTGATGAAATCAAAAGCTTTCATGGATTCTTTTCCGTCGACAGAATAGTCCGCATACCCGTTGATAGTCGAGGGTTCTTCTCATCGAGACCAAAAGGGAACAAGATTTTCAGAAGTTCGGTCAACGGCCCAAAATCTTGCCTCGGTACTGATGCACGTCATTGCCCAGATGGCTTGCTTCTTCGTCTCGTGAAGCTTCGCACAGCAAGCAGTAAAGACCTGATAATCTCCATTTTCGATATGGCCACAAACGGCGCTGGTGCACCTAAATACTATGAAAAGCAACTCGGTAGAGCCAAATTTTCGTCCATTCCTTCCAATGTCAAGCCGACAGGACGCAGGTCCTCTTCATCATGGGTTGGAGGCTGGTGCGAGGAGACGACTTAGTCCTTGCTCGTCGTAAAAACGTAGTGTTGAGGACATGCTGCCAGAATGTGGCTGTAGCCCACTCTGACTTGTGCTAGGCCGCTTCCCAGAGTCTGTTCAGTGGCGGTGTGAGAATTGGAGATATGGCGGACCCAGCACCTGGAGTTGAGATAGGAACGAGTCTGAAGTATTTGCTACCACTAGAAGGCTTGCAGTGGGGATATAGAAACCACGCATGGTTATCTCTGACAAAGGATATCAACATGCATGCTATCAAACGAATTGCAATTCTTGACAAAACATTCTACCTACAGTAGGACTTACATAGAATGGTCTACCAATGGTTGTTCTATCATTCAGGGTACTACTAATGTTTACTTTGTCTTCACGTTTTGATCATAAGCAGGTATTGCCTTAGGTCCCCGTTGACGACAGGTGCCTGAATCACCACAACAACAAGGCCCACAAAACCCCTTTCGTGTCATACTCTTGGCTCCATACTTGGACATCTCTAAAGAAGCATGGAACTACCTCCGTCGAATGGAGCTGGAACCTCCAAGAGCAAAGCCCCTGTAGCCTTCTACACTGAAAATGTGGTTGCGTAGACGGTGGAACAGGTGCTCTTTGCAGCCATGCTTGCCGGAGCCTGGATTCTGGTTGCCAAAGGCCAAATTACGAAACAGCCAGTAGCTTGAATGTCGTCCTCACACATGCCGTCTAACACTTTCAATGTGATGCGCCGTGCTCCTGAGTGAAGTTGAGGTGTTGGAAGGCGGGAGTGACACCGACGAAGAATGCTACCATGATAGTGCGTGGTGTTGGCCACTGTGAATGCTGGACTGACTACTCGAGGCCGGTATCCGCAAGAATGGGCCAGGCTCATTGTGCATCAGGAGAAATGGCGTCCCGGAAGGCAGCGCGGCTAAGTAAATCCTCTGGACCTGGACCGATTTCGAGCATGCACCTACAACTCATGAGTAGGTAGTTGATAGGGAAAGTGGCATTTAGAAAACTTGGCCAACTGAATATGGTATTGCTCTATCGTGCTGACTACCTAGTGAAGGCAAAAGTTATACGTACCAATATCAAATTTGCCGTCACTCTAAATCAAGCTTAACCGCCAGTCGTTGGGGATTGGGCTTCTCGTGCTGCAGGAACGAGGGGCGTTGTGAAACCAACAACACATTCGGCTCAGGTCAGAGGTACATCTTGTTGAATTGGCCAGGAACGTTGAGGAGACACTACAATGCGACCGGCCTTTACCAAGATGACAGGGTAAATGTAACCAAACTTCTAGGGACTGGGCCAACAATGCGCCGGAATATCATCAAATTACGGTTTTCGATGCGTGGGGATGGCTCAAGTTCCATGCCTGTGAGCGGAAAGCGGGGAGAGATTCTGGGGAGCATGTGAAGTCGCTCACAAGTACGCTAGGGTAAGTTTCGCTTCCGGCGGCGGCTTTGGAGAGTCGAGCATGATCTGATAATGAAGGAGGATGGACCCCAACCCGAGATTGTGTACCTTACTGGTATCAATTGGCTAGACTCTGAGCAAGAATTCTCAGTGGATCCCACGGAATCCCATCTCGTGAGGTTCTGGCGTTGCATTGGCTGATGATGGATGGTATTCGGCATACGAAACATGAGACCAAGCCGATGCTGCCGCGGCCGCCTATGGTTAGATCATGGTTGCAAGCCCAGACGCTCGGATGTGCGGTACTGCAAAAGTATGTACTACAGTACAGTATCTAGGCTTACGAAGCGCAGGGATAAGCCTGGGTTTTGTGAGTGTTGGGGAGGGAGGGAGCTGGGCTGTTTCACTCCAAGCGGCCGCCTGTTGGAGAGCTGCAGGCTGACTGCATGGAGGTGTGCGTTTGGATGCATTTGAAAGCATTTGAATGCATTTGAATGCAATTACGTGTGCATTTGCATGTGTAACTCGCTGCAATTGCCAAGAACTGACAAAGCTGGGAGAAGAGCAAGCTAGCTTTGCAAGCGAGAGAGAGAAGCCCAAGCCCAAGCCCAAGTACAGTATGGCCGAGACCCAAGGCGTCCCAAACCTGTCATGACTACAGATGACTACAGATGACTACAGATTACAATATGGTGATGGTTGGATAGTGGAGGCGGCGGACGAGCGAGTGGGTCGGCCCCAGCAGCGGCTTGAATGCTCCGACAAGTCGGCGTCGTCACACTCTGCATATCATAGCAGTATGTACATGGTACATGGTACATACATTGTACAGATGGCAGTCTCTCTCTCTCTCTCTCTCTTTCTCGTTTTGCCGGCTTGATGAGGGCAAAGTCCTCGCCGAGCTGGCAACGTGTTTCTCGCCGAACAGGCCGAGCTCATGGTTCCATTGCATCTCCACATCTTCTGGCGCCAGGGGCACGAGCGTAGCGATTGCTTGCGAACCCGCCCAGCGTCCATCTCGATTTGAGCCGTCATCGCGCATCAATGACATCAGACCAGCGGGGGGGTTTTTTTGGAGGGGCCCGCGATCCATCATGGCCGAGTGGGCTATCCGGGTCGGCTAGCTCTGCCGCTCCATTGCCAACCAGCTACATACAGTACTGTCCAGTAACCAACGAAGGTTTCCTTAGCCTCTGGCGCTCCTGGCTGGGCCTCCGAGGCTGGCTTGCAGTAGACAAAGCGACGTCGTTGAGTCGTTGAGAAGGGCAACAAGGTGGAGGAAGAGGGCCAATTGGCGACGGTTACGTCAAGAGCCTTGCATGCCAACGGCATGGTGGAGAGTCCTGTACAGTAGGCTACTGTAGACTAGAGGGAGGGGGGGGGGGCAGCATACTGTAGTACAGTAGAACGGAGAATGAGCCGGAGAATGAGACGGAGAGAGAGAGAAGAGCGGGAGACGCCATGGTATGATACCGTCTGTGCCTGTACATGGGATAGGGCTGGCAAGGCTGGCAGACGCAGTATATAACATGATCCATGGCCCCTTGATTCTCAGTCTCCTCCCCTCCCCCTCCCCCATTCCCTGAGGTTATAAGTTACATGTTGACTCGCCCATTCCTCTCTTGTGCACTCCGTCCTCGACTCTTTACCACACTTGCACCACACACCATCATCACCACCACCACCCGCCGTCTCTTCTCCACCACAACCGCCATCATGGTCCAGCAGATTCCCCAGGCCAGCAGCCTCCTCGACCTCCTCAGCCTCAAGGGCAAGGTCGTCGTCGTCACCGGCGCCTCGGGCCCCCGCGGCATGGGCATCGAGGCCGCCCGCGGCTGCGCCGAGATGGGCGCCAACGTCGCCATCAGCTACTCGTCCCGCAAGGAGGGCGCCGAGAAGAACGTCGAGGAGCTGACGTCCAAGTACGGCGTCAAGGCCAAGGCCTACAAGCTCAACATTGGCGACTACAAGGACGTCGAGCGCTTCGTCAAGGACGTCATTGGCGACTTTGGACAGATTGACGGCTTCGTCGCCAAGTAGGTTTCCTCCCAATCCATCCCAATCCAATCCAGCCCAATCCCGGCTGCACATCACCTTATTCCCCTCCCCTCTCCCCTCTCCTCTCTCTTCTCTCTCCCCCTTTCCTCCCCCATCCCGTCTCCACCACGTCTTCCCCGGCTCCTCTTCCCCGGGTCATTCGATTTCGATCCGTCAACCCGTGTCAAATCACAAGCTAACCCCGTCTCTCTCTCCCGCTACAGTGCTGGCGCCACCGCCGACGCTGGTGTCATCGACGGCTCTTCCGAGGCCTGGGACCACGTCATCCAGACCGACCTCAACGGCACCGCCTACTGCGCAAAGGCCGTCGGCGCCCACTTCAAGGAGCGCGGCCACGGCTCCTTTGTCATCACGGCCTCCATGTCGGGCCACATTGCCAACTTCCCCCAGGAGCAGACGTCGTACAACGTGGCCAAGGCCGGCTGCATCCACATGGCCCGCTCCCTCGCCAACGAGTGGCGTGACTTTGCCCGCGTCAACTCCATCTCCCCCGGCTACATCGACACCGGCCTCAGCGACTTCATCGACCACGACACCCAGGAGCTGTGGCGCAGCATGATCCCCATGGGCCGCAACGGCGACGCCAAGGAGCTCAAGGGCGCCTACGTCTACCTCATCAGCGATGCCAGCACCTACACGACGGGCTGCGACATTGTCATTGACGGTGGCTACACTTGCAGGTAAATGCAACGTTTATATAGACATGAGTAATGAACTTCGCAGGGAAAAAGCGATGAATTAATACAAATCATACCTCCTTTACCTATTTCATCGTCACCGTGCGTCTGTCAAGTAATGTCCAGTAACAGTAACCGAATCCGCCCCATAAGGCAATGAACACATATCCCGCCAAGGCTGCAGTGGCTGATAGCAACGTCGCCCGACGTTCGCGCAAGCAACGTAGCTAAAACAGATTAAAGGTAAACCATCAGCCCGTCAGCATTCGCTTCGGTGGGTGTGGACGGGTGGGATGCAGGTACACAGCGTTACGCCGCATTGCACACGTGCCATCGCCAAGAGGCACGTTCACGCGAGGGTTGCGTGAGATGTTGCACACATGTCGCTCGTTGCAAAAACTCTCAATTGCTTTGACTCTATTTGACGGGAAAAAGTGGAAGAAGAAAAAGCAATGCATAATGACACATGGATGGATGGGGGTAGCCAGCCGAGATTCGTCCCTCCACGAATCTGCCAAACGATTCTGAAAATGCACATTTAAATATACACGATAGAAGTACCCGGGGAAAGGGAAAGCAATCATGGCTCCAAGAGACCCCGAGTGTGCTGAATTATAAGCCTCGGGCACGTCCAATCATCGAGTCGAGTCTAGAAACTGGACTCTGCCTAGGTAGTGTTGCTAGACATTTAGACCAGGCGGGCAGCGGTAGGAGCGGGCTTCTTGTCCTTGATGATCTCGCCAGAGCTAAAGTCACCAGCGCCTCGCACAATGTGGGACGTTTCGTTGACCAGGGGCATGCACCCAAAGTACCCCGTAAAGTCGTTCATGCACTTGCTGCGGGCCTCGAGGTGGCCCTTCTTGTGGCTGATGCCGCCGGCCGGGTCCATGTTGACAAACGGCTTGTTGCCGCGGAGCAGCAGCGGGCCCGTGTGGGTGAGGGCCGAGGCGACGTAGTTGAGGCCAATGTCCTCGCAGTTGAAGTTTGTGGCGACAAAGTCGCGGATCTTGGTGGCGGCGGGGTCCTCGGACGAGTAGGCGTCGAGGAAGCCAATGTGGGCAAAGGCCAGGTTGGTGATGATCATGGTGTAGAGGTTGTTGTGGGCGCCCCTGTCGCACCAGTCGTACTTCCACTTGCCCTGCTCGTCGACGGTCGCGCAGCGGGCCATGGCGCCCGAGATGCGGTCGCGGCCAAAGGCGCGCCAGGACTGGAAGGCGAACTCGAGGTCGTCGGGGCGGTAGTAGACGTCGTCGTCGGAGAGGAGGATGGCCTGGGTGCGGTACTTTGGGTCGGGCCACAGCTTCTCGTTGAGGCTGTTCTTCTGGGACTTGCGGTAGCGGACCTTGATGCCGCGCTTGGACTTGTAGTCGGCGGGGGGGTCCGAGTCGATGTCGTTCCAGACGACGACGATCTCGAGGAGAGAGGGGATCTCGGGTTCGAGGAGGATCTTGAGGATGCGCTCGAGCTCGTCGGGGCGCTTGTAGGTCTGGATGGCGATGCTGTTTGGCGGAGGCGTGGTTAGCGACGAAGCAGACAATGTACGTTTGGGACTCCTTGAGTTTCTTGGGAATCCCACACAGGGGGGGTTCAAGACTCAGACTCGGACTCACGTAAACTTGTCGTCGCGCAGCTTGCTGTACTTGCGCTTGATGTCGCTCCACGTCGAACCATTGGGCGCCGGGCACTTTGCCAGCGTGTTGTGGCTGCTCCCCGTGCCCAGGAACTCGCCCATGGTGTCGCCGAGATCTGAGACGGAGGGCAGATGGCCGTCGGCATTGGTCCTGAGGATGGCGAGCAGCGAGCCGGCAGTCAGCGTCAGGGCGACGAAGACGAACAGCACCCTCTTGAAGAGGGGCGCCGTCACGAAGGCGACGACTCGTTCCATTGTTGCAGGGCGGTTTGCGGAGGCTGCGAGGGATTGGAGACGTCGGGCGGCCGCGAGGGCTGGTTCCAGGAAAAGAGAGATGGATGGCGATGAGGCGGCCATGGGGCGTCACGTGAGTCTCAGGGGTTGCGCAATTCCAGGTGGCATTTAGCAGGGGAGGGCGAGAACGGCGTCGGGTTAGTGAGACTGCGCAAGAGAGAGAGAGAGAGAGAGAGAGAGAGAGAGAGAGAGAGAGAGCGTAAGCCGCAACGGTCCAATCAGGGCAGGGCGATCATCCGGCCTGTCTCAGATTAGGGCCCAGGATCCGAACGCGATGGATCAACTGGAAGCGTGGCCGGAATGGCAATGAGGCAGAAGGGTAAAGGATGGGCGGCAGTGGGCGGCAGTGGGCGGATTGGGAAAGGTTGGAAATGGAAACGAAAGAGGAGCTCAATCCGGGCAGCTCAAGTTAATCAACTTGGTCTGCCTAATCTGTATGGATACTGTGTAACTTAGGTCGCAATGCTTACAGTACGGACGGATCCATCTCTCTCCGCAAGATCCGGCACAATGTTCATTCATGCCACTGTCCGAATGCAACACAACACGGCACAGCACAACACAGCACGATGCCAAGTACACGCGTGCATATAGATGGAGCCGCGAGAAATGAGTCTCCGCGCAAAAACACGACAAATTTAGATACTAGTAGTAGCAGCAGCAGCAGCAGCAGCCGCCGACGGCGATAGTATCTAGTCTGCATAGTACAGTATGTACTATGTAGGGCTGGCACGATCCGTGCGCCAGGGCAGACGCCCTTGCGACAAGGGATCTCGGAATGGAGACAACGAAAAGGAATGAGGAAAGGGCACCAAGGACCTGGTACAGAGTGCAGATTACAGATTACAGCTGCATGGAACGCCGATCTACATATCACAGCACCTGTAATCTGTACAGGTTACCTGTACCACGTTTGAGCTCCATACCACAGTCAGCTTGGCAGTGAAGCGCCATGTTCAGTCCCTCAGAAGAAGGGCCTCCCAGTAAGCTGGCTACCTGATGACGGGAATGGCGTCAGAACCAGATATCTTCTTCTTTCGCGTTTGGTACAGAGCAGCATGTGCATACGGCAGCAGCACGATCAACGGAACCACGATACAGCCTCTGTCGCCCCATATTCTCCTTTCTGCATGATGCTAAAATTGGCTCACGGAAAACCCCTTGCTCCCGTCGCCATTCGGGACCAGCCGCTTGCCCTGACCCGAAGCTAGTATATACCTGGTTACGCCCTTGTTCCTAGCACGGTTCGTTGACGATAGAACTTGCTGGCGGCGTCCCTCACTCTTCCCATGCATGCTATTGTCCCAATACTCTGGGCCCGTGCATCAAATGTCCCGGATGAGCATCAGGCTTGCCCTTTTCCTTTTCCCAGCGGATGTATAGTGTTGCCTGGACTCGCTCAACACCTCTTGATGGCCGGAGATGATGACGATAAGATATTTGTCTGCCTGCCTCTAACTGCGGCAGCGTGTCTCGTTCAGCCGGATGCGGATGCGGATGCTGCTCCAACGCCCACCAGATGCCCGCTCTGGGCGGAAGGCTGCTTGATATTGTTGGCGAATAACGACCCTCAAGCGCATGTTCTTGCACTCAATCCTAGCACCGAGACGCCAATATCTCGAATGAGCCCTACTCCCCTTCCCCTTCCCGCTTCCCGCTCCCTCTCCACACATTGCGGTCTGGAATGGACCACTACAAGTGCGCCGCTATATCATAAATGGTATGCAATCAATGGCGCCAGTACACTCATAACCGGTAGTTTAAACGACCCTCAAGATAGGGCTCTTTAGCGCGACGCTGTAGGCGCATTGCAACCCGGTTTTACCGCCACTCCATTCTCCTTCGTAGAGCCAACCTGCAAGTAACATAGTAGTCAACGTCGACGTTTTTCAGCATGATCCAGGCTCCTTTGGCCCCTCTAATGATCCGTAACATTGACCAGTGCCTGTGGAGTTTTATCTACGCACGTACAGCACTTGGGCTAACCTGGGTGGCATGTTCTTGAAGCAACCAGCGTAAAGGGATGAGGATATAATGTACATCGTAGATCAGATTACAATGATATTGTTTTTCCCATGACCTTCCGTACGGACCCCGTGGAAATAATGTTTTCAACGAATTGAACACATCGTCAGCTCCATATCTTGTAGATTGATGCGCTATAAGCCCGTCACTAGTGATGGACCTCACCCTCAAAGAGTATTTTCGTCCTCACCCAGTCTGCTCCTTTCCGTGGCCAAGAGCCTTTTGAGATGAGTCTGTCAAAGACGCAGACCCCAATGAGAGTTGTGTAGCTGTTGTTGGTATTGAGACCCATGCTCGACACCTCGCCCATATCTATCCGTCGACGAGATGGTACCAAGCACGGGACCAATTGAGCAACCTATTACCGTTGTGCGACAATTCTCATGATTGAGCCGACAGATTCGCTTAAACATTACACTTACGAACCCCACTTCGCAGACCTTACTGACTATGAGAGAATGACAAGCAGCGGAAGCTAGCCAACGATCAAGTTCCACGATTGAAGCCGAGGACCGCTGCAACGTTGCACAGCTCAGCATCCTTAAAACGCCTAGTTTTGTCCTCGGAACGCCGAGGATCGGCCTCGAGCAGGCACCTAGAGGCCCACAGTGAAGACGATCATTCTAACCGACTGGCAGTCTGATTGATTAGATTAAGTCTGTCAGTGGACCCCAACACCCTTTCTTGCAGCATAGATGAAATAGATAAGCACATGTCTTCATGATTGGCCGCAATCACCGTTCACTACTGCAGCAACATGCAAGTCTCTGGCTCGCAACCATGGACATCTCATGATTTTCATGGTAGTACTACCTTCTCGCGCGAGTCAAGCGGGACTCACATTGCTACGCTGATCGTGTCGGGGGCCCTTGCTGTTGCATTGTTCCTCACACAACAGCTGATCTTCTGGCAGTAGCCAGAACAAGACTTTGCTTGTACCGGATCTTGAATAGGGCCGTATAGCCGATCAATGAGAGCCGAAAGCATGACCTAAATCTGGGCTACATCTGTCATTGAGGGGCAGATTAGCACTCGGCATCATTTCCTTGCCCACCAAGACGGCCTGAGCGGTACCCAGCATGTCTCGAGAAAAGCACAACGACGCTGATGGCGTCTCCAAATACGACTCCTTGAAGACAGGAGCGATTGACGTCGCCAATGCAGAGGCTCTCGAGCTTTACAATGGCGTCACTCGTGAGCTCAGCCCAGAAGAAGTGAAGGCTCTGAGGTGGAAGCTCGACCTTCGGCTGCTTCCCCTCCTCTGTTTCACGTACGCCCTGCAGTCCATCGACAAGAATACGATAAGCTATGCTGCCGTATTCGGGCTTCGGGAGGACCTCAAGCTCAGAGGCACCGAGTTCTCCTGGGCGGGAGCCATTTTCTATCTCGGTTACATGATTTGGGAATTCCCGACCAATGTGCTGCTGCAGAGACTTCCCATCAACCACTTCATGTCTGGAACGGTACGCCAGCAAGCAGCGGAGAGAGTGGGAAAAACAACTCTACTAATGTCGAATAGGTCATCATTTGGGGCGTCATCCTGATGTGTCACGGTGCCGTAGGCTCCTTTGCCAGTCTCGCCGCTGTTCGCACCTTTCTCGGTGTCTTTGAGGCGTCCATCAACCCCGGCACGATGCTCATGTTCAGCATGTACTACACCCGTGCCGAGCAGCCTTACCGCATGGGCATATGGATAGGCTCTGCCGGTCTCGGATACGTCATTGCTGGCATTGCCAGCTTCGGCATTGGGCACATCCAGGCGGCGTTGGCTTCCTGGAAACTCCTCTTCATCATATGGGGTGCCATTACAACTGCTTGGGGAATCTTGCTCTTGTATCTCCTGCCCGGTGCGCCGATGAGGGCAAAGTTCCTCAGCGAGGAGGAGAAGTCCTTTGTTATCTCACGTGTTACAGGAAATGGGACAGGTATCGAGAACAAGCATTTCAAGTGGAAGCAGTTCGTGGAGGCAATGCTCGACCTCAAGACCTGGCTACTTTTCTTCTTTTCCCTCACCAACAACTCACCTAATGGAGGGTTGTCTGCCGTACGTATCGGTGTCTGAATTTTCTTGTCTTGACAATCTTCTCACCTAGTACGCCAGTTCCAAGGCCTCATTATCAAGGGGATGGGCTTTACGACGCTCCAAACAACGCTGCATCAAATGCCCTCTGGGGCAGTGCAGCTCATCATCTGCCCGCTGGCATGGTACGTTTAAAAATAAACTAATAAAAGGAAATATCGTCTAATCTATTCTGTAAGCTACTTTGCCACGCGATTCCCCAATTGCCGGATCCTCATCATGCTCACCGGTTTGATCCCATTTCTTGCGGGTGTCTTGGGCCTCTGGCTGGTTTCCGAAAGCAATCCGTATGGGCGTCTCGCTTGTCTATGGATATCATTCGGCTACACTGCCACCGGAACCCTAGGCATGTCCGTTGCGACAGCCAACACAGCAGGCCACACAAAGAAGATTACCACAAATGCCATGCTTCTGATCGGATACTGCATTGGTAACTTCATCGGACCATTCTTTTTTAAAAACGAGCAGGCCCCTCTATACCAGCTTGGTGTCGGAATGATGTTCTTTTGCATCGGGGCCCAGATCATCTGCCTCGTTGGCTTGTGGGTGCTGTTTTGGTATAGAAACCGGCAGAGACGAGAGCTCCAGCAGAGCTCATCGAGGGAGGCATCAGAAAGGGGTTTACTGGACGAGACGGATCTTGAGAATGAGTATTTCAAGTACGTATACTGATCAGATACTTGTCCCAAGACACTTTGGCACGAAACGGTCAAGTAGAGGTGATGGAGTAAAGTCGAAGCGTAGGCGATTCTCGTTGAATTGATAGAATGGGAATAGCTAGCTATGCAAAAGCCCCTCTGGGGCTTGTTCCGCTTTGACTCTATGGATGCGCGAGTAAGGAGACCTGAATGGAATTGGCGAAGTAGGAAGAGGGAGGCGTTAAATACGCTTTAAAACATGTACCTCAAAAGTGATGAGCGTGCTATTATAAATATAAAAGAGGGTGCAAGGACGTTGCTTAGTCGGTCCATTTGCTTAATCGCCAGGTCAGGGCGGGCCTTGCCGGTACCGAAGTCGAGTGGTTGGGTTGCCATCATCAGAGGTATGATGAGGTCTGTGCTTACTTTGCTGAACATGGGGCCTCCAAAGAGCATTCATCAAGCCTTTTCTGCCAGCATTGTGGATCATGAGACCGCATTCTATTAATGGGATTTCCCTCCAAACTTTTTGGAAATCTCGTCCTCCCGGAACTGCTTCGTGTGGCTTTCAAGAAGAGCCATGCGCTCGTCCAGGCTCATTGAGATCTGACTGCCAATTGGCACTAGTGACTTGGCCAATGTCCGGTAGTCCTTGAGAAGAACACGGATAGTGACCATGATGTAGTCTATGTTGTGAAACACCAGCGCATGCTGTGATGCATAAGCCTCTTTGCTCTGCAGGAACGACACGGGGTGCTCGCGCCAGTGCCGGAGAGGGTTCAGATGGTGTGAGGTATGATAACCATCGTTGTAGCAATAGCGGTTGCTCTGTAGATCCATGTTAGCTGGCAGTGTCCCACGTTGGTGTTTTTTTTTGGGGGGGCTCAGTCTTACCGGGACATCAATCAAGGTGATGCTGGAGCGATAATCGGAATCTGGCTCCTCATGATCGACGAATGCGTGCTGCCCCCAGTTGCCCACCATGAGTCCTATTCGGAGCAGCAGTAGGGGCGTCAGAAACACGACGCAAGCGGCTCTTGTGTTGACGCGGCAAAGCGTAGCAATGAAGGCGTACGAGCTGAGCTCCCAGAAGGCTGCCTTGGCGGCCATGCCCAACCTTCCCTTCCTGACAAAGTACAGAGGCAAGTCGAGCCAAATGAAGAAATAGAACCGCCCGACATAGAGCAGGAAGTGGAACGGACTGTCTCGCTGGTATCGGATAGTTGATGAGAGATCGTCGGGGCCGTTCGCCTCAACGTGGTGGTGCTTGACATGGTGGTAGAAGTAGGAATTCCAGGTGTGTCCCATGAGAGGATCAAGAATGTAGGGGAAGGCTGCGTCAAAGAGGGCGAACCGTTTGTTCAGAATGCCTCTCATGTGAATGTGCTGGTGCATCATGAGAGTGTAAGCACCAATGTAGTACCCCTGCATAATGAGGTGGAGGAGAGCGTGGGGCCATGAGAAGCTCCAGAAGAGGAATGCAGCACTGGGAACAGAAGTGGCAAAATAGATGAGTAGATGCGTGAGCATCACAACGTCTGTCTCAACACGAACAATACCGCGGGCGATGCGGACGTAGGGACGCAGAATCCATGATTCGACGATGGAAGGTAGCCGCATCTGGTCAAGATCGGTTCCGCTCAGGACCGTCGGCTCAAAAAGGGGGTGTTTGGGGTCATTGAGCGCCGACAGAGTCGCAATTGCAGCAGCATCACGAGCTTTGGCTATGGTTGAATCATCAGCGTCTAGTCTTGCGTCCGAAGCAGGGAGACAGAGAGAGAGAGAGAGAGAGAGAGAGAGAGAGAGAGAGAGAGAGAGAGAGAGAGAGGCCCTACACGCTGCATCGTCGGCATCCCCCTTATCGGCGGCCCCGTTACTCTTCTTTGAGTTTGAGCGCTTCAGTGGGTTCGTGCCGTTGGCCTGCCCGCGCTTGGCTTCATGATCTCGTATGTCGGCCGCGAGGTTCTTGAGAACAAGAGCATCAGGCTTAGTCAGGCCGCCATCAAACACTATGTCGTCCATTGTACCGTTCATTCTCGGACGCGCTCGAATCTTGGCTTATGTTTAGGGGGAAAGAAAATTCAGGAAGAGTGGAGCGCTAGTCGGGAGGCCTGGTTCGTGAGGCTCGTAGATTGTTGAGAACCGAGGATGGAATGGTGCAACGCGAAAATAAATACCCTACGTCTGATTGCCATGTATGAATTTATGGGACGTGTCGAAGCGGGAGCTCAGTTGACTTGAGCATAAAGGTTGAATTGGGTGCGCCCCCTTTTAGTAGCAAGGATGCTGACGGGTGCTTTTGTCCACAATGACATGACGCTTTTCTGCTTTGAGCCCCTGTCGGATCCTCCTGTCAGCTTGCAATGCTGTTTGTCCATTTTCAGTCGGCTTGAATGATATCCCATATCAGAGACTGAGCTGTTGAATATGAATACACCCTGTTTGCATTGATGCAGTGGCAATACATGTTTCCATTGCATCGTTGTCCTTTCACCCACTTATAAGTGGAACCGGGCCGGCATGGTATGAATGAAACACCAATAACATTCTCTATTCGCAACCAACTCGCCAAACACACACTCATCAAGTTTGGATTATCGCAAGTTTGGCGCCACAAAGACAACTACTACTTACCAGAGCTGTTCCTGGTGGTGACTTTCCAGACTTTGGCCTCGAACAATTAGAACCTCTCAAGTAGTATTACAAAAGCATCAGACACTATGACGAGTACCAAGTATATCTGATTCAGAACTTCTGAGAACAGAAACCTTGTGTTCTGTTTTGTTGTCGTATAGACGGCTGCCCCCGCCATTAGCTGACTTGGTCAATATATCGGCTTGCGTGTAGAAGAAAGGGATATTTGCCCATGTCAAAGAGCGGGTGACCTTTTTTCTTTGAAATAACACTGGTTGGGTCTGTTTCAAATGGGTTTGCTTGGTTAGTAGGTGTGAATGCCCCACTTATGGGACAACCCATCAATACAGTATGCAGAATAACAGACTCTCTACGCGGTCACGATTCTTCTTCAAAGATAAAGAGCATATTAAATTTATATCGTAGAAAAGGGCAATACTTGCTAAGGACGATTTTTCCAGATACCCAAAAAGTGACGCACTGCCATCGCCAAAAACAACCGCAAGAGCATTTTCCGCTTGTGTCAACCAAATGTCATGGCCCTCATAGTCCCGTTTTCCTCCCCATCAACAAGTTCCGCAGACATAGTAGCTAGGAGGCATATTTGTGCCGTGGAGCTCGGGGAACGATCGCGTCTCCGGGTTGTCTCGCAGCAGCTCCTCAAAGACCTGCGCCTTGCTTGCTTTACATACGTCTTCGAACCTCGGCAGCTCGGGGTTTGCCAACATGCTCTCGGGAAGTGGGTCGGCAACAACCTGAACTGGAACTGCGAGGTTGAGTTTCGAATCACCTACAGTAATCGAGAGATCGAGTGTATAGGTTCGCGAGATGAGACAGGTGTGAAACGTCGGCAAAAGCAAGCACTTTGAGGCTGGTATCTCGAAAGACACCTCCAATGCGCTTTTGTAGCTGTCAGTTTGACCGTCATGATCCTGGACTTCCGATATCTCTTCCACACTGGGCTTTTCCAACCCGGATAAGCTACTCCCCGTAGAGCTTATGGAGGAAGAACGGCCGGTTGAGCTTGCAGCATCGTCTGAGCTCCTCCAGTGCCCCTTGTCAAGAGACGCCACTGTCAGAGGTAGTGAGGGCGTGTACTGCATGGGCTTTGCGCCAATCAGGTTCTCCCAGGCTTCACTCAAGTCTGGCAATGTCCCCGTTGGGGTACTGGCGAACCAAGTGGATGACTTGAGTTTTGCGGAAATCTGGCTGACCTGGGGGACCGCGTACTCGGACGACTTTGATTTGAAGCGCAGGTTGACCCTGGCTGAGATGTTGGAAGCTCTTCTACCATCCGCCTGGATCCGGATGGCAGGAGGTTGGACGGCCGATGCCGTCACGCGGCCTTGCTTTTTGAGAAAGAGGCGCTTGCGGATGGTGGAAGACTTCTCGAGAGTGTAGTCGATGTTCTTGGCTGAGATCTGGAGGGGGGGATCTTCCAGCCTGGCGGGAATGACGTTGATTCGATGGGCTGCTTCCATGAGGACACAATTGGCGCCCTGCGGAGAGTTCTTCTCCACACGAACTAGCACATTGTATTCGATAGTAGCGGTAGTGGGCGACAGGTCATCGAGACCCCAGTGACCCATGGAAGGCGGGGGGCGGACATGTTGATCGAAAACAGCATCCGACTTGGTTTTGTGGCGGCAGGCACTAAGACTCAGTTGCTCGGGGACGACGAAATCGAAAGGGATGGTGTAAGTCGTGTTCTCCTTGAAAACCCGACCAGGAGGGTAGAATGAGTCTGAGAGTGGCATCTTGAGCTCCATGAAGGTATGTGTCGCAACATTGGACACTTGAGCCACATTCATGTGAGTTTTGGCGACACCCACTAGCGAGATGGCGACCTGGTCGAAAGCAATGTCGCGGCTAGGGGTGATGTTGACACAGCCCGTGATGGGCGACCTTGTGGAGTAGGCCTTGGAGTGGTAGTGGTTGTCAATCTTGATTTCTGGAACTGGCTGTTTGGGGCCGGCCAGCCTGGCCAAGGCCGGGAGGCAGCGAGTGCTGGTGGACATGACGATTTGGTGTCGAGTGCTGCTGAGCTGATGTCGCTTGTCGAGGAGACTCGAGATTGCGCAAAGCCAGAGAAAGGAGTTGGCGTTGGAGTTGGATCTTGGGATGGATAACCTTTGATACAAGATTGACAAGGCTACCAAATCGAGTTGTGAGTCTTGGAGAGCCTCAAGGTGCTTTGGCTTTGTTGTCGTTTGATACGATGAGGATGGGAGCTGATAGGGTGGTTGAGGACTGAGCAGTGCCAACCACTTGACTTATAAAGACAACGAGATGACAGGCTGTCGTAGGCTGTAGCACTAGCTGAACATTCAAGTCGAGTCACTTGCTGGCTGCTGATAAATGAACAAAGGGCGAAGTCGGCGTCAAGCTTGACGGCGCCTGCTGCCATGACTGACCATGACTGGCCATGGGTTAGCCATGATTGGCCAAGACGGGCGAGAGCGTTATCGCAAAGTGCCCAGAGTGGCTAGAGGGCGCCCACGATGTCCTTGTGCGAGGGCCCGTTGCTGCGAATTGACTGTTGCTCCAGTTGCTCCAGTTGCTGTAGGGCGTAGGGCGCGAACAAGTCACAGGGGGGGCCCCACAATTGCAGTCAGATGTCGTTCAAAAGGCGTAATGTCATTCTTGCGGTCGCGACTTTTGATGTCAGTGGCATTCCTCCGCTAGGCCGCTTCGAGGCTGGCCTCCACTGGCTTGGCTTGGCTTGGCTCGGCTTGGCTTGACTTGGCTGGTAATGGCTGGTAATGGCTGGGACGAGAGTTTTGAAGAGCACAACAGAGGCTGGGCTTCCCAGGTGAGTCACGCCATCCAGGTTCAATTGCATGAACTGCATGTTTCTGATGGGCAATACGGAGTAAAGATTGGTACAATTGGCATTGCTGCATGATGCATCCCGCTTCGGCTGCAGCTGTCCCGATCTGACTGGTATTCACTCTTCACTCTTCACTCTTCACTCTTCACCATTCACTCAGCCCCTGTTCCTCAACATGAATGGACGCATCTTCTTCCGTCTTCCATGTCCCTCAACCCTCTGCGGGTAATGTTCCTCGCATACAGATTACTTCTCACTCACTACTCAGCACTAGACATTGATTGACTTTGCTGGCGTCTGGCGTCTGGCGTCTGCTTACATTCCTCTCGAGCGACCTGTGTGTTCCAAGTATAACAGAGCGAGTGCCCCGGCTTCTGGACTCTTCCAGCAAGCCAAGCCCGTCAGCTTTTCCCTTGATCGACAGTAGGGACGTTGCTGACGTGTTATGGGGAGAGTGCCATTTCGCGGCTTGTGCGAGACACCACTTGGCGGCGTCCATTTGGAGCCGTATTCGCCATGCATCGAATCAACGCGTCCAAGAATAAGAGTGTGGTTTTTTTCTTCTCCTCCAGAGAAAGTCCAGTTACCAAAGCAGTGACCCGATTCCTTTCCTAGGTAGTTCTACCGCTAGGAGCCCCCAGACGACAATTTTTTGACATGACCGCCCGCCTCCATCGATGAATGACAAGTCTCGAGCTACTCGGGTTTTCTACAGTAAACAACATGCCTACTCTCGATATCAGTAACACATCCGCGTAGGAGTCATGGCTAGGTTCGCTTACACCGACCAATACCCGTGGAGCTTCCGATTCCGCACGTCCTTGCGCACGTTGGCACAGTACGCGAGGACCTCATCCTTGGTCCATCCCGCTACACGCGTCAGGAGCGCCAGCGAGAAAGCCTCGAGGCCCATGTCCATGTTGACGCAGTGCCATTGTCCAATCTCCTTGAGCTTGGGGTCGCGCGGCCAAGAGTGGAAGGGCCACTTGAACTCGCGGTGAACCACGTCTGTGAAACCCAGCTCCTTCAGGGCAGGAATGTTCTCCGCCAAGCTGCCCAGGGGGCGGCCGGCCTTGACGGACGCATCGTACAGCGCCTGGTGCCATTTCCAGATGGGCGTGTCGTGGCTCACACTGCCGTCATCGCAGCCCATGGGGAGCGAGAGGTCAGAGACCTCAAAATAGCCACCGGGGGCCAGGGCGCTGGACGTAGGGTTAGTAGGGTTCGCGGTTGTGATCATCTTCATCAGAGGGTTTCGTACTCATAAGCCTTTTTCCATATGGATACAGGGTCAGAAAAGGAGCCCGTCATGGCACGACATTGGATAAAGTCAAAGGGCTCGGTCCACGTCCAGCCTTTTTCCAAGTCGTCGATTTGAAAGACGCAATTTGGAGGCACCCTAAGACGCAGTCAGATTTACAATGATTCCAAGTTCCGCAGGTTTATACTCACCACGGAGCTTGTATGGGGCTCAAATCGACACCAATGACCTAAACCTTGTGAGGTGATGTCCGGCTTTTGTTGAAGGAACTTACCTCAGCAGAGGGATAAGCATCCGCTTCATCCTTGATCAGTAATTTTGCTGTCCCGACATGGGTGTAGCCTCTTACCAAAGTCGATGGCCCAAAGGCCGGTGCCAGTTCCCATATCAAGAACCCTCTTTGCTTTCGATAGATTGGGGCTCAGTGCCAGCTCTCCCCCATACTGAAGAGTCCAGATATGATGCTGCAAATCTTCTCGGCTGTCAACATAAAGCCATCACAAAGGCATACGAGTCGAATAACGCACCAAGACGCTCACTCTCTTGCTAATTGCATTGCAAAGAAGAAAGAAGATGTCAGCGGCTCGTACGGAATTTCTCTCCTTACCATAGACCTACCTCGTCGTTCGGGTAGTTGTACTCTGATCACGATTGGCTTGCGTTAGTTTATTGAAAGAAACGACCCGTGGACTTGCGGGCCGGGTTTTGGAATACAGAACACACTCACTTCCCTCGCTCATTGAGTGATATCGACGCCCATTCTCATGTTGATGATGTAAAATACTTGTTCGTAGAGACGCTAGCGAAGACTCGACATCGGTGGTCTGAGGAAAGGGAAATGGAAGAGATCTCAGCAACTGGTCGGTTCATGTCTATTGTGTCCGAAGCCAGCAAGTCTTGGGCTAGCCAACATACCGCATCCAAGGCCTGATCATCGTCCGGCTCCTACCAAAAGGGGTGCGTGGTCAGTCCATACTTCGATGAGAACTTGATATTTTCAAATGAAGTCTTACAATACGACTCGCGGGTTGCACTTGTACGCTAATCATATCTTGACGGCGTGGCAAGCTTCGACTGAGGTCTCTGAATTTGTGAGAAAAGAAAACCTGTCATGTACGACGTCCCGGCCTTGAGTTATTACTTGAGCTCCTTTTACATTAATCTGGGGCAAAGCTCCCTGCATGACTGTTGGTTGTCCAGCTTGCCAACCCCCCCCAACAGCCAAGAGTCGGGAAACATCGCTTAACGCATGTGAGTGGGGTAGGTGGTAACAGTCCACAAAGCGAAAGTACGCGGGACGTACTACAAAGAAAGATGCAATACCAATTTAGGCGACGAACTTGTGAAACTGTGGGACCGGGACTGATCGTTTTCCCCTGTCTCCAGAGAAGCTGTGTCAGGCTGTCGTGGCTCACCTTTCGCCTCGTGAAGGAACTACAGTGTCGTCTGGGGCACAGTCCAGCCAGTTGAGTACAAGTATGATAACCCACGAAAGCGTATCCAAAATTGTATCCTTACAGTACGTATCCTGTCTCTCAAAACACCCCGAACCTCCAGAAGGCTCCGCTCACGCTCGAGGGGCCGGGGTCCTGGTCTCCTGGACTCGGGCATGCATGAGGTATGTAAGAGGTTGGAGGCACGTCGACCATTTGAGAGGGCTATTGAGACGAGCAAATGCGAGTTGCACACGTCATTGGATCAAAGTCTTGGTCCCATGATATTCCGTTGTCTCCAACCCTTGTCTTGGGCCTCCTTGTTGGAAGAAATCCTGGTCTGCCCTCCATTGCCTGCTTGAACAGTTGGACCGAGGCAACAAGAGGACTGTGGGGAACGTTGCAACGTGATGGCAGCTACATACTTTCAGTCGAAAGTCTTCAGTCATGCAAATTGGTAAGAGATGATAGTTTCCAGTTCCTATGTCTGCGTCGGTAGGCTGGGTATGAATGAAGGATTGGGATGATAATGTCCATCGGATGATTAGGCTACGCCAGCCTTTAGGGGAACCTTGTGGACCCAATAGTACCTTCGCTGTGACAATTAGCGTCTTAGTGTCGGTCGACTCTGCTTCTCTCGAAGACTATGCTTACGACAAATGGTATCGAGATCATTGGTATACCTCCACCGCTGAGATGCAGCTTGCTCGCGATCTATGCTGTACACCTTAGGCACCATACCCAATGCACCTGGTTAGTTGACTGGTGTTGTGTACAGATGAGACTTGTGGCGCATGGATGTGGCGGGAAATTCGTGGCCCTAGCTCGCTGGTCAATCGCGTCTGGGATGCGCGTCTTCTGAGCATCAAAAGAAACCCTGGTTGAGACACAGCTTCCGCGCGAACAGCATATCGAAACAAAACCCATTGTTTTTTGCGTTCAATATGCCTCCTAGAAAGCGGCAAGCGCCCGCCATCGACCAAGAGACTCCAAAGCAAGAGCCCTTGGCCAAGCGGCGGTCCCTTCGCCAAGCCGCATCAGCCGAGGCAAAGCAGATCACAAGCAATGCTTCGCGGCATACATTGAAAGACCCCGTTACGAACGGCAATGGAGAGTCCGTCGCGAAGCCAGACATTGCCCAGAAGAGCAAAAACACAGCCCATTCAAATGTATCTGGAAGGGCCAAACCCAAATCAAAGGCTACGAGTAATGGCAACGTCAAGGCAGCTGACGATGCCACGAAACACAAGGGAGAGCTTTCTGAAAATGGTGCAGCAGAATCTGTCCCTACCATAAACCCCAATGCACCGAGACATGAAGGTGAATGGTACTGGTTGATGAAAGCCGAGCCAGAGACCCGCATAGAAAGCGGCGTCGATGTGAAGTTTTCGATAGACGATTTACGATCCAAAACGGAGCCAGAGGGATGGGACGGTATGTTGAGCCTTAAAGTGTTGATTTGGAGGAATCAGAAATTCTGATGCTGACCTCTGTTCAGGCATTCGATCATATTCAGGTATGGTTTTGTGATCAGAATGCCTTTGATATTCTTGTCCAACTAACGGACAATAGCCCGGAATAACATGAGAAACATGAATGCGGGCGACAAGGCCTTTTTCTACCACTCGAACTGCAAAGAGCCTGGTATTGTCGGCATCATGGAGATTGTAAAGGAATATTCCGAAGACAGTAAGATTTCTTTGGCCGGCGTCTCCAGAATGACTTGGTGAGTTTGGCTTACAAGAAATTATAGGCAGTGCCCGTTACCCAGGTCCATATCACGACCCCACGGCTACCAAGGAGAAGCCCAAGTGGGATCTCGTCCACGTCGAGTTTCGGAAGAAGTTTGCCGTGCCCATTTTGTTGAAGGAGCTCCGGGAACTTGGCAAACCTGGTCAGCCGCTTGAAAATATGCAGATGCTCAAGCAGTCCCGCGTCAGCGTCAGCAAGGTCAGCGGTGAAGAGTGGAAATCCTTGTGTGATCTTGCGGATAGAAAAGCGAAGGATGCAGGGCTTGAGCATGAGGTGTGACTCTGATGGATGTAGCAGCGGACTGTGAGCTGCATTCTGGCGTTTCTTTTCAGAAAATAGGGGTGGAATCATTCTTTGGCGAACTGAACAAGGGCTTGAAGTATTGAGTGTCTAGGTCGCGTATATATAAACAAACAAACCATCTTTCCCAAACGGGATTGAGAACAATGGGGGTATTACGCTCAACTATTTCTATCAGACCCGTTCTCTCTAGTTAGGGCCAAACACATATTTCCATCAGGTCGTGACTGTCGTCGTATCATGCGTGAGCTCTGTGGTTCCGGGGAACACTATCAGTCGACACTAAACCCTCTTCATCATCATTCCTCCCGGCAGCAGATGTCTCATCCCTAGACTGTTTCAGGAAGGGGACAAGTGTAGTTCCTCCGGTCCCTGTAAGTTCCTCATTGTCCTTTTCCAAAGACGAGCTTGCCAGGTTTTGACGGGACTCTTGGGGTGCTTGTCTCGAAGGTAGTATGATGTACCTGGTGACGATTTGGATGTGTTTGTTCCGAAACTCCGTCAGGGCTTCCGTAGCATCTGTATAAGCCATTCTCAGCCGCTGCTGTTGCTCAGTCGCGGGTGGCAGCATAGCAAGCTCGCGGATGCTTCCCATCCTCATAATGTGCTCCAAGAAGCGGCGATGCGGGCCGGGCATGTAGCTGCGTATCTCCTCATGGTAGCTGCGGGCTCCCTTCTCTGGTGACTTGTTCCCGGTAGCTTTGTGTTCTACACCAAGAACAATGTCAAAGAACTGGATCAAGGAGCTCTGGCCGTTACTACCTCCGCGTAGCTCCAGCCATTCTCCTTTTCCATCGCCTTCGTCATAAAAGACTCCGTTTGGTAGGCCGGCTGCTTCCATACCCTTGCTCCCAGCCAGGTAAGGGCGAATCTTGTAATAGAACTCCATGGGGTCGCAGTTCTCATACATCCGTTCGAGGAGTACGGCCACGCCATCAATGCACTCCCGAAGCCCGTTGAGTGCTGAAATGATGACCTCGTAATCCCGAGTCTTGACTGCTTCGAGAGCCTTGGTCATGGGTCCTATGACGGCTCCTGCTCTGGCTTCCATAGCAACACTTATGAGAAGAAACCAAGACTCGGACTTGGTTCCAGTAAAGGAAACTAGAGTGTCGAGGTCGTCGATGTTTGAGAAATCGTCACCGTTGCAGGTAAAGTTCCAGAGATTGGCGGCAGCGTAGGTCAAAACAGGTGGCAGTTCGAGAAGGTTCGATACTTGTCGAAAAGGGACAGCGAGTTGAGGAGGAAGGGTCTAGCAGCTTATGTTAGTTGATGATGTGAAGACGTGACGGTACATGACTAACCTGTTTAGGTTCTTCACCTCCCCAAACATAGGCTTGAGTGAGAAAAGCTAGGATCAGATATGCTCTTCTTTGCTCTTCCTTCGTCTTTAGATTATCGATGGGAAGAACCGGAAGTCGCTCTACAGCCTCTCTAATTCCGGATTTGACGAGGGATGGGAGATGGTGGGCAAGGAGTTCCCATGGCTGATAGGAGGGGTGTTGAAGCAGCTTCAGAGGGCTGTGTTCTGGCAGGAAGGCATTTCGGGAAACGCAAAATGCATCCAAGTCTTGGTTGGATTGCGTTCCTGTTCTTTGAAAGACGGCATGCGGTGACATGATGACGATTTGCTCCAAAAGGTGAGTGTTGGGGAGATACAATTCAGGACTGGCATAGTTCTGCTGCCACGGGATGTCTAGCTCTGTTTATACGTCCTCCCCAAAGCTTTGGCAGGGATTGTTCGTCTCAAGCTTCGTCATGCCCACTTGTCCCTGCTCGTCTTTGACCACAAGGCAAGTTTAATCTATTGTCCGCTCTTCCGACATCCGCAACAGACTCCCGTACCCACATAACCTTGATGATGCCCCATGTGAGCCAAAAGGAGTCCAATCAGACTCTGCCAATGATTCCAAAGGGGTAACAGAGGCTAAGGTCATCGGATGTGATCGCGACCCACATCCGAAGTTCCGAAGGCTACGTCACGAAGCGAGCAATTGTGAGGCAAAAGAACCATGACTGCTAGAACCATAAAACCTGTCGGTCGTCTGTCTTCGGCACAAGGCTCGTACGATTGTAATCATCCCAGTCACTCTCTCCGCCTGCATCCCATCACCAACAACATGGAGCTTCAAGAGTATGTCGCACGGATGCGTCGAGGGGACGCACCCGAGTTCCCTCAGGACGCCAACTCGCTGTCATTTGCCCGAGAATTGGACTCGCAAGACTCGTTGCGATCTCTGAGGAATGAGTTCATCCTTCCCACCAAGACGTCGCTGAAGAAGAAGGCCCTTGATGGCAAGACTCCTGGTATGTATAATCTACCATCATTCGGGGGCATTGCTAATCCTTACAAGGGAGCATCCAGGCAAATGGCTGCAATGGCCACAGCCTAAATGGCGAGGCCTCTGATGGCGACTCTGACACTGGCATTTACTTTGTCGGAAACTCACTCGGAGCGCAGCCAAAAGCCGTCAGGGAGTATTTGAACGCTCAGCTGGAGACTTGGGCATCCATTGGCGTCAACGGCCACTTTACATCCATGGAAAACTCACCCCTTTCGGCCTGGCAGGACCTGGCGGAGGATTGCGCTGTCAAGTCGGCTGACCTCGTGGGCGCATCCCCGAGTGAAATCGTCATCATGAACACCTTGACTGCCAACCTCCACCTGATGATGGCGAGCTTCTATAAGCCGACGGACAAGCGACACAAGATTATTCTCGAGTGGAAACCGTTTCCTAGCGACCACTACGCGATTGAGAGCCAAATTACGTGGCATGGGCTAGACCCTGAAAAGAGCATGATCAAGATCCAGCCAGATGAGGATTTGCTGATTCCCACGGAGAGAATTCTGGCGACCATTGACGAGCACGCAGAGGAGACTGCTTTGATCCTTCTTCCCGGCATTCAATATTACTCTGGCCAGCTCTTTGATATCCCGCGCATTACAGCCCACGCTCGTAGCAAGGGTATCGTCGTCGGCTGGGATCTTGCCCATGCTGCTGGAAACGTTGAGCTCAAGCTTCACGATTGGGATGTCGACTTTGCGTGCTGGTGCACTTACAAGTATATCAATGCTGGGCCAGGATCTATTGCAGGCACCTTTGTCCACGAGAGGCACGGCACTGTCGAGTACAAGGATGACTCTGGGAAGCCCACATATCGCCCCCGCCTGATGGGTTGGTACGGCGGTGACAAGAGTGTGCGGTTCAACATGGACAACAAGTTTATCCCAACTGCTGGCGCAGGAGGCTACCAGGTCTCGAACCCATCCGCAACAGACCTGGCCTGCTTGTCTGCGGCCCTGTCTGTCTTCAACAAGACATCCATGCACGAGTTACGGTCAAAGGCGCTTGTGTTGACGGCCTATGCCGAGCACCTGATGGACCAGATGCTGGCCGAGTCTGACAGCAAGGTGCCGCTGTTCAGCATCATCACACCACGCGATCCAGCCCAGCGCGGCACTCAACTCAGTGTTCGATTGAGGGATGGTCTGCTGGAAGACGTCAGCCGGGAGCTAGAGGCGAATGGAGTACTCTGCGACAAGCGAAAGCCGGGAGTCATTAGAGTCGCCCCTGTGCCGCTGTACTCTAGATTTGAGGATGTGTGGAGGTTCATGCAAGTGTTGAGAAAGGCATTGCAGCTGTAGTATTAGAGTAGCGCTTTCATGTCGATGTATGAGACTACGAATCATGATCTATGGCAAGATTAAATCGGTTGAGGCCAGACGCAGCATACCCATATGGGCATTTTAGTGGTACTTTTCGATAAAAAGGCAGACTTTTGGTGAATTATCATGGCTACAGATGATGCGCCAAGTCGATCCCGCCCCCGGCATCTAGTATAGAGAACAAGTTCAAGGCTGATCCAGAATCGCCGTCTAGCCCGATATTGCCATTCCAAAAGCCTCCATCTGGTGTTTGAAACAAGGATTCGCCGATTCCGAGAAAGGCCGAGTCAAGGTCCCCGAATCCAGGAGAACCCATTGCTTGAATCCCGTTGTGGTGCAAGAAGGATCTTTCTGTAGAATCGCGCGTGCGTGCGTTGACGACGGGACTCGGATTGTGGATATGCGTTCCTCTGGATTGAGACGGAGAATTGGACGAAGCAGTCGCCTCCATCGGAAGTAATCCAAAGATTTGACTTGAGCTCTCGGTTCTTAAAAGGCGCTCTTGCAACTCACGCTTTTCGAGATACTCTAGAGCTGCTGTGAGCAAAGACTGGCCGATGAGAGAGTACTGGGTCGCATGGGTATCGTGCTTAGACAAGTGATCGAGTACTTGTATTGACATTTTGGTGTATTTCTCCAACACGCGGCCAAACCCTCCAAGAAGGCTGACACCTAGAACAAGAGAGGCAGCAAACAGCCACGATCTGCCATTAAACCCTGTCAGTGGTAATGGATTGAGAGGGTCAAAGGGCACCTACACCAAAAGCGGGACGCGTCCTGGTAAAAGCCCTCGCTCGATTAGGTCCAACACTGGCTCGACCATCAAGCTCGCAGCATCGATACAGGCATCAGCTAGCTTGGATTTTCCCATTGTCAGTGCCGATCTACTACTAGACGATGTCCCAGGCCCATCAGCGAGACGTCGGCACAGCTCGTACATGAGAAAGGGCCGTGAAACGAGCATCACAGCATAATAGTAGGTGGCCAGTACTTGGCACGCGCCGCAGACTTGTGCTTGGTCCAAGTTGTCGGGACTTGTGACTATGGCTTTCAGACGGTTGAGCCATCGCGATGACCAGTCACGAAGCTGGCGTGAGATGCCTTCAGTCAATTGCAACGATATCTTCCTGCGCGAGTAAATCTCCGTTACGACACCCTCGAGGATAAGGAAGATCTGCACCGAAGAATCGAGGAGATCAACAGTGTCGCTGGTAAGACTGTCCTCTTTCTGGTACGGGACTGTACAATCAACATCCGAGGTAGCAGGCGGACGACCCATTGACGTGCTGAGGAACAAGTCAACGATGCGCAAGCTTTTCCACAGCCGGTCTCTTTGCCGATGGATTGACGGACCGAACCGAGCGTTGACTTCGGTCCTGTGAATGCCTACAGCATATGCAGCGCGTACGGCTGTGCCAAATAGGAGAAAGGCACCATTGATCTGACATGAGCAGAGCATGTAGAGAGTGATCAGTGTAAAAGCCTGGATGGTCGCAACACTGATATTACTGCTGAGGCCGGACAATACCTTGTCGCGCGCATGTTCAAAGTATTCCTGGGCCAGCTCTTCGTTGTGCACTTGGCAGCCTATGGCCAAGACGAGATAATTGACGGCTGAATAAGTGTCATCTGGCTTCACGGTCAGGTTAGACCACAGCATCATATCCTGCAGCATCGTGGTGTTGTCAAACAGGTCTACAAGGCCTGAAGTTGTAGATAGATACGTAGACACAGCCAGCGGGACCTCATTGACACAGATCCGAGGCGCTTGCGTATCGCCGGGAGCACGATGGGAAGACGAGGGCGGCGCATTCTCCAGCGTGGAGAAGCGGCTCGACTCGGGCGCAAAGGCATTCGTCCCGACACGACTGGTGACGAGCTGGCGGACCGACTGGAAGAAGGACAGGGGCGCACAATCACCAATAAAGATGAGTTTGCCCTGTGCATCGCAGAGCAGCCGCGCTTCTCTCGGCACCTCGGTGTCGTCCTCAGCAGCGCCGTCCAGGGAAGGATGATGACGGTGTCCTCGCTGCGGCGAGCTTCGGCGGCTATGCTCCTCGGCCGGACTCGAAGCCGCCGGAGAAGCATTTCTCGTCGACTGCGGACGCGAGCCCCGATCCGAAGCTGCGGAAGAGGCTTGCAGCGACTTGTTCCTCTGACGGCGACGCCGTTGGGGCGAGTATTGGCACGTATGGGCGAGATGCCTCCGAGCGCAGTAGCTGCAGGGCACCTGGCCGTCGCATTTCACCTTGCGAGATTTGCATCCATCGCACGCGTTGGCAATGCGATTGCGGACGTAGTCCATGGGCAGCTTCAACTAAGACAGACAGACAAGACAGGCCCTGTTTCTGTCGGTAAGCCGGCCGGCCGGATGGGAAATGTACGGATGAGAGTGAATTGTACACAGCCAGCCAACAAGCGACTCTTCCGAAGTTCCGAAGGGCCCAAGGGTTTGGCCCGCTTCTATCCATCTCCATCTCTCTAGGTTCCGAGCTTATCCGTCCGCCGGTTCCGTCTTGGAGCCGCCGGCCCAGAGAATAAAGCGCGCATCCGACAGATTTGACCGGCTCTAATTGGGCACGGTCGATTGAAAATAATGTATAATAAATACCCTTGGTAGCGTTGATATGCATTTCCCAATCGTCAGTCGCCGCGGGATGTAACAGTTCATTCATGACACGGGCGGGCATGGTTTGATCAAGACTTCTTTGTTCTATGGGCAGCGCTCAACCAAACTAACGTCATATTTACTCTTACACAATCGACTGCGACCTCCGCGGTAACAGGGAGATGACTCTGTACTTCGTCCGTGGGGATGTCTCACTGAGATCATCGTGACACCAATAAAGCTTCGCTGGAGTGGCCCACAAATCCATAACCGTTACCCTGGGGTTTGTGACGAGTCCTTGTAAGATGAAACTAGCTATGCTACCCTGTGCTTGCGTCAAAACTCTTGATAGCGGGCCTTGAAGTCTCTTGCATCATGGAGAATGTACTGTGAAGAGTGGGCATAACTTTGAGATTGTCAATGTGATGGACCTGCATGAGTCCCACCCTTGTGCTGACGTTCTCGTATGTTAACCATGTAAGCAAGCAGGCGACATACTGCCCTACTCGACCATCTCATCGAGCAAGGAAACACACCCATCATCAAACCTTGAGAAAGGTTCTTCAGCATGTCCCCTTAGGAAAAGTCTACAAGCTGCATGGCACTTTGTTGGCAATGGCTTTGCACAGAAAAGCATTCGAGCCGACTCCCTTTCTCAATCCCCAATCTTCCATATGGAGCCTTTTGCCGTTCGGGTCTTCAGCCCTTCTGGCCCACACACTCTCTTTCCTCAAATGTTGGGGAGGATGTCTGACCTCGATGGGTAGACAAGTCTGGTCCCATGGGCAGTCTGGTGGTGGATCTCATTAGATTGGAACGAGATGCCTCATATGAATGTGTCCGTCTTGCATTCTGTTACCAAAGACCAATTTCAGGGAGCTGTCCTGAAGCTGACCAAAGTCCAGGGACTTGGAAGATGCCTTTAGCCTCCGAGCTCTCAATCAAACCGCTAGACGTCGTTCTTTCGTCTGCCGTCGAGCGAGCCTGGGCCTGCCCAAATATCTGTTTCAAGAGTCCTTCTACAATCTGCATTCGCTCGGTGTTTTTGACATGAGGCATCAGGACAAAAGCTGGCCAAGCAAGGAACCGTCGATTTCTGACGTCGTCTTCGGTCCGCAAAAGGCACACGAGCTCCAGGAGGCTATCAATGAGCGCGCCCTCTTCTGGAAGGGGTCTGATATGGTTGTGGAGATAAAGCAAGGAGGCTTTGGCGAAGCAGCGCGAGACGCAGACCGCATGGTCTTTGGTGGCCGGTAATCTGTCGAGAAAGTTCTCGAGTTCTTCTGCAACATCGCGGCCCTGTGAGAGTCGCGAGATCAAGTCTAAAAGGGGGCGTGGTAGGCCTGTGGTCTGTTCGATCCCTTGCCGTCCGCAGCAATGGGTAGCCCAAATATGTAGCGGCTTCGATTGCCTACCCACAATCCAAGCATCCATGTCGAGGCCTCCCAGCAACTCGAACATACTCTGTGGACCCCATGACTCCAAAGAAGAGTGAACCGGGTCGGTCTGGTAGGCCAGCGTCATGTCCAGCATTGCACGCAGGTGGTGTGTCCAGGCGTAGCCTCCCTTCATCTGGGGCCAGTGATTAGAATGGAGGGACGCTTGCATGGTAGACTTTGACGTGATGACTTACCGAAATCTGGGACAAGACGACCATGGCTAGAATAGGCGCCTTTGGGTCAATGGTTCTGGCGGGCGACTCCAGAAATTGTTTCGTGTGGGAGATGGCGTGGTCAATCCGAGAGAGCGAAGACACTCGGCAGCACCCATGTTCCAACGACATGAGCGTGTTGATGCCGTACTTGATTACAGGGTATTGCCAACATAGGCATTTGAGCTCTTCCAGGACCAGGTTCTGGGGTACATCGATCCAATGTAGTAGTTCATGGCCGGTAGTGACGACTTCGCAACCAGTTAGCTAGGATGACATGGGGCAACTAGCCGGCACGCTCACAAATCTCATACAGTTCTTCTTCGCTTTTATGGTTTCGGCAACGGCAAAAGCTGTCCTTGAAGACGGTCTCGTGTTGCGGCTTCGTGGCCGGCGCGGGAGTCTTCACCGGCTTGCGTCTAGCTTTCCAGATTAAACGAGGCGAGTAGTCGCACGCAAACCCAAGGCGTGTACACCTTCCACATACGGGATGGGCCTCATCGCATTTTCGACTGACCTTGACACACTGGGAGCAGCCTCTGCGGGACCGTGTGCGGCGAGGCTTTTGCTTCTCCATGAGGGCAGCATGGGACCTTCTGATGATTAAGTAGAAGCTCTCAGGCAGATAGATAGTCTGGGGCAAGGGGTCAAAGCATCCCCTGTTCGATAAATAGACCCGCTCCTAGGCATGAGCGTATCAAACGTCAGGGTTTTCCAACTCCTCGGCCCCGGCAATTACTTGTCGGTGTGGCTGGGATGGTTGAGTGACGGCTTGGCCGGAATCGCTGTCAGTTGAGCTCGAGACCCGCCAAGCGTCCCCTTAGCGGCTCTAAGATCTAGACCCAACGTGGCAATTCTAAAAGGACGGTATCTCTGAAGACGCCTCTAAGTAATAAAGGCAAGGTGGCAAGGTAACCAAAGGATCTCACTACCCCACATTTTGCTCTTCTCGAGAACCCCAGAGTCAAATCCAAGTTTTACGTAAAACCCCAGAGTGGGTTGAGAACGAACAAACGTCCAGCTGGTATTGATATTGGTATTCTCGGGATACACCTGGATAGCGAACAATCACCAGGCCTCATACCAGCATCATACGCCTCGACTAATCCTCCAATGGCAAGGGGTGCGCCATCGTGATCTGAGGCTGTTAGCCTACTCTACATCCCAAAGCAACGCCCTGCCCATCTTTATCCGTATCCTTGAAAGGTTATAGTATGATAAGCAACACGCGCTTGCCAAGCGAGACATGTCACAACGCGAGCCGTACAGCCATCGAAATACTAAAGGACGTTGATGCCGTCTGCAAAAGCATTTCTGATACGCTGCCAGAATAGTGGACAGTCCATTGACGCCTCGTAATAACCTTCACAAGTGCTAAGAGAACAATGGAACGTGCCATTTTACCAGAAATTGAAGGGCCAGGGGACATCTCGCAATACCCACCTGGCACCGTTCGCCTCGTTGACAACGGTATGTGTTAGCAGCGGTTCCCTGCTTTTCGAGACTGCACATGGTCGATTGGGGGTTTCACTGACCGACTATAGGCAAAGACAATGCTCCTGGACGCGCTGTCAACGGCACTACGTTGTTGATCCCCGTACCTACGAATTCGGTGAACGACCCACTGGTAAGAACCCAAATGCTCTCTGGTTCTCTACAAGGAAGACATTGCTGACAACAACGACACTGCAGAATTGGTCGAAACTTGCAAAGTCTTGGCACTGCTTTGTCTTGCTGTTGTGGACTTTTCTTGCCAACGCAAGGTATGATATGCCTTCCCCCAAAAACCCAAGAATCTAGCGGACTGACTTGTCACCAGCATTGCGTGGACATCCCCGGCTTGGGCTGTCTGGACCGTGGACCTCAATACGACATTTACCGAGCTCACATATGGACAGGCTTCCCTCATCCTGATGTGTGGAGTTGGTGTGTTGTTCCTTCAATCATGGGCAACCAAGTTTGGACGGAGATTGCCTTACATCCTTGGGTCGCTCTTGATCCTCTGCGGTCTCTTTCTCGGCCGATTCATGACTGATATTCGCCTGTACTACGCCTAACAGATTATCGCTGGCTTCGGCTCTGCACCCGCATACTCGACAATCGTCACTTCGCTGCTGGATGTTTCATTCCTCCACGAAAGGGGCCGTGTTCTCGGCCTATTCGCTTTGGTCCTTGTGGCAGGCAACTTTCTCCCGCCTCTTGCGGCCGGCTATATCATGGATGCTCAAGGCTGGAAGTGGTGCTTTCAGTATCTCCTAATCTTCTTTGGTATCTCGACTCTTCTTGTTATATTTACCTCCGAGGAGAGCCTGTTTCCTCGAGACGCACATCATACGAGCGGGACGATTGAGGGAGAAGCACCACGTCATGGCCCGGCTACTGGAGCAACATCGACGCAGTACCCGCCTGTCAGTGTCGACAAAACAGACGGCGAGGTCATGAGTCGAGCTTCTTCGAGGGCCGTGGAATCTCAGCAACTTGAAGATGAGCGTCTTCCATACTTGAAGAAAATGACTCTATGCAGAAAGAACGAACTAGTAAAGGCGAGCTACTGGCGCCTCACCTTCTCGATGTTCAAAGTCTCGGTGCTCCCGGCAGCCATCTGGATGAGCATTACGTTCACACTCAGCGCGTTTGTGGTGGGCGTCATTCTGACAACGCTGGCCTCCTTTTTTTCGGTGCCGCCATACAACTTTGGACCTTCCAAACTCGGCCTGATGTATGTGCCTCTTCTTGTTGGAGCACTCTTCGGGTCACTTTGGGGAGGTCCTTTTACAGACTGGCTAGTCATGCGCCTCGCGAAGAGACGTGGCGGTATCTACGAGCCTGAATACCGTCTATGGACCTACCTTTTGGTTCCGGTCTCTGGAGCGATCGGTGTCGTACTTTATGGAGTTGGCGCCAGCCAGGGTATGCACTGGATCGTCCCATGCATCGGCCTCCTGCTGGTCGGATTCTACCTGGACTCTTCCCTGCCAATCGCTACCGGATACGCTCTGGATTGCTATCCGGATCTGGAGGATGAGATAGTACAACTCTCGAATGTCCTTCGCAATGTTCTTGGCGGGGCCTTTACTTTCGGCATACAGCCCTGGATCAACCACACTGGCCAACAAAACACCAT
This sequence comes from Pseudonectria foliicola, assembly GCA_003693505.1. Lineage (NCBI taxonomy): Eukaryota > Fungi > Ascomycota > Sordariomycetes > Hypocreales > Nectriaceae > Pseudonectria > Pseudonectria foliicola. Next base: position 314,195 of record QUZD01000003.1, on the reverse strand, counting down.
CATCATTATTGCGGTGATACTTTTCGTCATTAACATCACTTCAGTTGGGTTTCAATACCGAGGAAAATGGATTCGAACAGGATCAACAGCGACGTATCGAAAGCTTTGCAAGGAGATTAACTGGTCGTAGCTGAACGGCATGCTTGCTGCCCCGAGAGCACTGTTGCTCAGAAGATTTCATTTACAATGTTTTGAGTTTAAATGTGTCTTAATTTGCGTTGATATAGTTGTAAATTGAACAAGTGAGAGAGAGAGCTATGAGCAAATATGATATGAGCACCTTGCCATGAGCCTTGCCCCTTGAGCAGATACCGAGAACATGGCTACGTGAGCCCTTACCGAGGTGTTCCGGCACTTTGCCTACTAGTTGTCTTGGATACCCCTCCAGACAGAGACTCAGCCTATGGACGGGGCGCAGAGTATCTTGGGTATTGCTGCTAGAGGCACATCCGCTTGCGGCTGGCTGCAAGCAACAGTCCCTCTGAGAATAGGATTAGCCACATGATAAGGGTCTATTGCCGTGATCACCACTTATCGCTCTTCCGTGCCGGCTATGCAGGTCTTCATCGGCCCCACCGCCCAGACATCCTAGTAGAATGTCCTATTCGGGTCTCGTGGACCCATTGGTTGGGAAGAGGATGCGGTAGTTAGATTAGAGCAAAGCATAGGGGCTGCGCCATCTCAAGTGAGTACCTGGCATACCATCAAGATGTACATATGATTACGTTATGAAATCATCATTTGTCCAGCCGCCTACGGTTCTCTCTTGAGTAGGGTGGTGATGAGTCGCGCGATATGAAATACAATGCGGACTCTCCTTGCGTATTTGAGTCGATAAGCTGCCTTACAATGCGCCTATGCTTGTACGATCCCATCACCTTCCGCATAGCCAGTGACGACCCTGCCAGATTTTCTAATCCGAACCATCATCAACATCTTATATTGCTGGACTCAAATTGCCCGAGCCAACTTGAAAATTTTCATGTCTTTTGTTGCCGATGCAGACGCAATTGCGTCCTTTCGAAAAAGGTGCACTACGCCCAGTTATTCCCAAGAAGCCGTCTGTGTAGAGTTTACAACTACCAAAGACTTCATCCAGAGCGTTCTACCACCGACTTTGGAGGTCCCTGATGTGCCGACCGGTTTGATCAATGTCTCGACATGGCAGAGCAACGTCTGTGGCGATTTCGAACTCTCTTCGGTTTCCGTTCGATGCAAATGTGACGGGCGTGAAGGATACTACGCTCTCCACCTTATCGTGAGCGAGAGCTCTGCAATCGCATGGGGAAGGGAAACATGGGGCGAAGTGAAGAAAGACGGCAGAGCCAAGCTCTTCTCCAACGGCAGTCGGAAGCTTGGGTTCGCCGAGCGTCGCGGTGTTCGACTCATTGAGATGGAAGCAGACTTTACCGACAAGCCAGGACCCAAAACTTCGGAATGGCTCGATTTCGAGGTCAAGGCATTCCCAGATGCCAAGGGTACAAGCCTACAATGGGATCCCGTCCTGATCGCTCTGCAGGTGGTCGATCACAATGTCAAATATGCTACCGGCAACGGCAAATTGACATTGAGGGGCACTCGAAGCGATCCTCTTCACGCAATTCCCATTCTGTCCATCGGGGAATTCACGTACTTTAGCGGGCCATCGGATTGGAATGTGATTTCTGAGCGGATTATGTGCTCGGCCGATGATTACTTGCCGTACTTTATTCCTCGTCACTACGATCATCCGTTGGACTTCCTAGTCGGACCAGGTCTGCCAGTTCTAGTCGAGAACAGCGACAATGAGCCGATCGAGTCAAAGGCCAGGATCTGGACAAGTGAGTAGGGATGATGTTCCCTGAAAATCGGCCACAAGGAGGCCTTTGAGAAAGCGGGTCGGTTTATCGACATCGAGGGGTTGGTGCATGTCTTCAGAGCGTGAAGGCTCCATCAGCCGGGAGTTGCAATGACTCAAATGGAATAGTTAGGCAAGATAAAATGGAATCCTTCATTATGAACTGAGGTTTTACACGTCACCTCAACCCCAGCCTACTCTTACATTCTTGACTTTAACCCGATAACCAAGCTCCTTCTACGCCCGTGGGCGACAGTTGCGTTACTACGGCTCGTTTCTATCGGAGGAAATTGTCAGGCTAGTGTCCAGCTGGCACATAGATGAAGAGAAAAGCGGACTTGGTTCGGTGGCATTGATATACAGGATCTTTTTGATCGTTGGCTTACAGGCACTCAATCGCATATTGAGCTGGAGAATACCAGTAAATACATGATTAGCAAGCTACAAGCTAAGCAATGCGTAACGACTGACGATTCTTAAACATCTTTCTAGTTAACCTACGATTACTGTACAGAAGCCGCAGGTTATCCTATAGACTTAGACCGGCGAAACTATTCAGCACGTTCTTTGTGATATGCTCTGTAAAGGCCTCACGGTGTATCAGGCCACTGACCCACTCGCAAGTCCCGGCGCAAAAGACCTGTCCCTTTTCTTTGCTAAAACTTACCACCATTCCTGATCCATACTCACGATCTTTCAGATACTCGGGCATTTCTGTGCCCTCAAAGCCCATCTCAAGAATGGTTTGCCTGTTCTGTGTGTCAATTGGTTGCTTCTCTGCACAATGCATCTGTAACTCACATGTCTCGAAGCGGTCCGCCGACAGGCTCTCTACCACCGTATATATCTCGCTCGCCAAAGGTGGCAGGACACATTGCGATTATCTCCAGGTTTGAAGGCGCGCCGTCCGCGCCGGTTGGGTAAGGAAGTCCTTTCTCGAAGTAGTAGTCCACGCCATCAACCTCGAATGAAGCAATATTGACAGGGTCTGTACCAAACTGGTCTCCGTAGCGCAACTCAGTTCCAGCCAGGGCCCAATGATTGGGCCTGTAGACTTGAAATCCCCCAGATGATCGTGGGGTGCTCATTCCGTAGCGCGTGTAGCAACCCATTGTTCCTGTTAGACCGACCGTTTGAGCGCCTGGCCTTCCAATCTTGGGCCAGTCCCAAAAGGTTGTGGTTCTTGTTGGGTTGCGTTCAGACTCTGGGTCGGCTTGGGGTACTCGGTAGCAGTATTGGGTTTGGAGAGCTTCATCAAAGCGTACCTGCCAGATGTAGTTCCCGCCAAATCGAGCAAGATTTCCTCCGCCTTCTACAAATGCATCCAGCGTGTCCCGTTGTTCCCAAGACCAATACTCATCATGCCCTACGGCAACAGCAGTACTGTAACCTGAGAGACAATCAGACTCAGCGTGGAGGTCTGACTGAGTAATGTGGTGAACCCGATACCCGTTCTGTTCCGCCCAAACAGTAAAGGGCCGCTCATAGGTGGCCCAACCGGCGTCGGCGTAATGCCGCGAGTAGCGGAAATACCAGGAATATTCCAGAGATGGATATCTAGGCGTGGCTCCGTGTCCCACGACCATTGAGCCGTTGGCCTCGCGGGGCGCATTCTTCGGAATTCTCAGCATTCCTCGAGCTATTGGGCGCTGAGTACTCGACAGAGGGGATGGCTCATCATTCTGGTACCCATCCGGGATTCCTCGATAGTGGTTGGCGCCTCCCCAGTCATTATAGGCTAGCAAGGTTGACGTAGCATGAATGAGAACAAAGTCTGCCGAGTCTGCTGCAGTGGTGTTGCGACGCTTATCTTTGACGATGAAGAAGCCCTCTCTCTCATATATCCGGCCGTGGAACTCTTTGATGCGGATGATGACGAGGTAGAACGCTGAAGCCCATTTGCCCTCCTCCAGATGAATCTGTAGAGCTTCTGGCCAATTGCAGCCTACAGCGTATGCATCGTCAGGGGTATGCCACGTTCTACCAGGAAGTCCAGTCTTCAAAAAGACAGTCTTGGGCTTATGTCCGTCTCTGATAATCTCGATGTCGAATGAATCGGCATTAGTATAAGCCTTCAATGATACAGTCTCTCCCTCTTCATAAGAAAACTTGTCGCAATAGACCCAAGCCTCGGATTCGTCAGGATACATGCCAGGCTTTTCGACCAAGCCGTAAGGGCGGGACCATGCATAGTCGGGTTCGGTGTGAGGTCGAACCTGCTTCCGAGTTGATGCCATTGTCCTCTATTGCAAATATGTCATCGATTGGGAAGAGACTTGAAGCAAAGGCTGTCCTCTCATTTACCGATAGCGGCATCGTTAAATAAACAATTACACACACAAACCTGGCACTCTCAGCTCTATTGAAGTACCCCTTGTAGCAATCCGAGCCGCATTGCGGGGAGAATGGATCGAGGGTCATCAACTAGCCCGATTTGGCATTCCTATTAGGATGGGATAAGAGCTTCGCCCACCAAAATCAGCCAATGCAACAAGGTGTGTTGAAATGTGTCATGTCTTTTGTTAGCTTTATTCTACTGTGTTCCCCCTCTTTCACGCCATTTAAATCAGCGCGAAGTGGAACGATTGCAAGCGGGTCTACCTTTATCACTTGCTCACAAAGGTCTGCTCACTTACCTAGGTAGATCGGCTCTACAGTTACATCGTTCTATTCTTTCTTAGTCATTAAGGCATATAAGACAAACTTCGACGTCCTCGTAAGACCCGATTGATAGCTTGCCGTGTCCTCCGCCTCACCTACTCTCCTTTGAAACAGTCATACACTCTCCTCTGCTGTCTTCAATCTTCATCATCACTGAGGTGCCCTTTTGGCAAGATGCCGGAGTCGGCCATGAATTACCGTCTCCCTGCTGACCCAAGCCAGCCTGACCAGGCATGGTCTAGGCCTGGGGGATTGTTGGAGAAGCCCGGGGCAACGGCCCATGAGCCAGAGATTTGGCTGTATTGCGACAAATTCTCCTATGACCCTCAGACGGAGCCAAAAGTCTCCATCAAAGTTCACACGACGGAGCGTTTCTTTGACCTCGAGGTGATTCGAGACGGCTACCGCCCCAAAACGGTCCATGTTCAGAAAGACATACCTGGAACGCAACAAGAGACCCCAAAAGACGCCTACAACTCCGGTTGTAAATGGGAGGAATCTACCTGTTTGGATATTGCAGCTGGCGATTTGTCCAAGCCAGGATTTTATCTCGTCATTGCTAGGATCACTCCGAAAGGCGGCAGGCCTGTGGAGGCGGAAAGTTTCTTTATTGTCAAAGCCACTGGTCAATATCTACAATCAACAACTTCACCTGTCGACTTTGTGCTTTTACATACAACAAGCACCATCACAGCCTACAATGACTGGGGCGGAGCAAATCACTACCGGGGTCTACCAGATGGGTACTGCAATGATATACCGGAAGCGAATCTCTCAACGGACCGGCCTATCGCCAAAGGCATGCTGAGGATACCACAGAGTGCTCCTCGCGGGGGATTGAACGACTTGGTGGTTGATCCAGGAGATGAACCGAGATTTCCCTCATGCGAATGGGCTTATCAGCATGGCTATTCACGACACTACGCCGACTCTGGCTATGCTATGTATGAGCGTCCTTTTATACTCTGGGCCGAAAAGGAAGGCTATGCAATGCATCACCTCACGCAGCATGATCTACATTTCGACCCAGATTGCTTAAGACACTACAAGACTGCCGTTATTGTGGGCCATGACGAATATTGGACCTGGGAGATGCGCGATACGATTGACGCCTTTGTTGATAGGGGCGGGAAGCTGGCCCGCTTTGCCGGCAACTATGCATGGCAGATTCGTCTAGAGGATGAAGGACGTCGGCAAGTTTGTTATAAGGATCCGCGATACGATCCCTTGTACGGAATCAACAACCAGCGCGTAACAACAATCTGGGATTGGGATCAAATCGGACGTCCAGGTGCCCAGACGATGGGGTTAACGGCAACAATGGCTGGCTACACTCGATATGGTAGAACCACGCCGCGCTGGGCGGGAGGTTTCCAGGTTGTCCGGCCCCGCCATTGGGCACTTGAGGGGTCTGATCTGCAGTTTGGCGATAGTTTTGGAACTCGCCCAAACATTGCTGGGTTCGAGGTCGACGGCGCCGACTACAATGTGGCCAAGGGCGTACCCTATCCAACAGGTGCAGATGGAGCTCCAAAGAATATGGAGATTATTGCCATGTGCCCTGCAGTGATTGGCGAAGAAGACGGATGGTCGGGATGGGTTTGCCTGAACGCACCAGCCAAAGAGATGTATGTTTATCATTCTCCAATTGGGGAATTCTCTTGACCTGCTAACACCGAAGTGTAGCAAATCTTTGCTAGAAGTTCTCCATCCTGATGGAGGCCCTGAGCACCTGCGGGATCGTGAGTATGGCGCTAGTATGGTTGCATCCTTTACTCGGGGAGACGGAGGTGAGGTATTCTGCGCTGGAACGACTGACTGGGTCGCTGGGCTGGCCAAATTGGACTTTTTTGTCCAGACTATAACGCACAACGTCCTTCGGAGATTTTGTGGTATAGAAGTGCAGTAACTGTATTGGCATCGCTTTGACAATCGGTAGAAAATCCTTACCTTCGTTCCACAGGTCTATCAGTTTCTGGTTCCAAGTTTTGGCGCAAAAATAAGGCAATCACTTGTGGAAATCAGGATTCTCAATTTCTGTCGACGGGCTGAACGTTAAATACAAACTGACAAAGAGAACGGAAGGCTAACATTGGCATTTGAGGCATCAGAAGCCATTCTCTACAGATTCATAAGATCAACAGCTGTTTTATAAATGTTGAGAAAAGAATACCAGTTTCACGTAGAATCATAGTTTTGGGGCTCCCTTAGACCCACTACTCCACCACTAAATGCTTTGGACTGTTGAAACGCCCTTGCGCCCCTCAACTCCACCCTTACATAGTACAGAACCAACTTGATCTGTGCGACATTAACCCCGTTATCCCACAGTCTGGTCCTTCTACAACAGGCCATTGCACCAATAAACCCTTCTGTTATATGCCTCTTCACTCATCATCGAGTCATGTCGACACAAGTCAGCCCTGAGCGAGTTGCCGAGATCATGGCCTCGTGGCTCTCGCTCAAGCTTGTCTCGTGTACGAAACTACAAACATTGTGGGCAGGATACGGTCAAATCTGTGCAGTTACAGCAAGAGCAACAGATGGAGAGGTGGCAAAACACTGGCGACGTGTCTGCAACATGCCTGAAGGAGAAGGCGATGGCTTAACCTTCAGCCTCGTGCTCAAGCTCATTTCCCCCCCGGCTGGCCATGGAGACGAGGGTCATCTGCGGAAGATCCTAAGTTACGAAGTCGAGCAATTTTTCTACAATCAAGTTGCACCTGGCCTAAGTGACAGCACTGCCGTTGCGACGTGTCTTGCTTCGACCCTGGACATGCAGGGAAAGACGGGTGCAGACGAGCTTCAAGGTCTCACGGCTACTCTTATGACCGACCTACGTCCCAGATTTCCTGTCGCAGGCGAGAAGAGGTCGACTCTCACTTCAACCCAAGCTCATTCGGCACTAGATTGGCTCGCCAACTTTCATTCCAGCTCTTGGGCCTTGTTGCCCGGAACACTGGAAGACTTTGTACTCCCGCCGCTTGAGGAACAGAAAAAGAGGCAATCTGGAACTTCCTCCGTGAGAAAGAGTCTATGGCTCAACGGTGGATACACCTATCTTGCTACAAGACAAAAGGAGTACCAGTCCCTCATTCGTGATACGAGTTCAGAATGGTCTGCGGCCCTTTGCAAGCCATGCAAGCCCAGTAACCTATCTGCTGCCGAACTGGCAGCCCGCTTTCTTGGCCCATCCGGCAGGCCATTCGAAACCTACATCCACGGAGATGTCAAGTCCGAGAATCTGTTTACAACCGTGAAAGGCGACCAAGTCGCTTTTTTCGACTTCCAATACGTCGGCCTCGGAGTAGGCGTCTGCGATCTTGCTAAATTGTTTACCTGCTCCATTCCGTTAGCCATGCTAACGAGCAATGATGACGTCTCCGATGTTCTTCCAATGGGGGAGGGCGAAGGGGCTTTGCTTCATCGGTACCTCGATACCCTCCACCGCCATCGGCCTTCGAAGCTACCGTCCCTAGATTATGACTGGCCTTTGTTCGTTAGACATTGGGAGACTGCACTAGTAGACTGGTGCAGGTTCCAAGCCTCATGGGGGTTTTGGGGTAACACAGAGTGGCTGGAGGCTAGAGTCAGGTCGATATTGGGGGATCCTGAATGGCTGAACTGGATACAGAGTCAGGTTTCGGAAATCTCTTGTTGATTCGAACATGGAAGGGTACGGGTTGATTAGCGAATCTTCAAAAGAGACTCTGAACACATAAAGTCCAATGCTCAATTACGAGCACCTGGCATTGATGCGAAAGACGAGCATTTCCCGGAAGTTTTACCCCAGATCAGAAAGATCCAACTTCGCATCTTTTGAACCGCCTCTATGTTTCTTTCGTGACCATCTTCCTTATCTGTTGGTCGATAGCCATCTATAGGGATTGTTTGCCAAGCCATTAGTACCCGCCTGCCAAGAACTCTAAGCCGGCCAAGTTTTCCTGTGTTTCATCCTCCGCGCAGCGTTCGCAAGTACACCAGAAGCAGAACAAGTCGTGGAGCTGATTCTTCCTGGTTCTGAAATGTAAGTGCACAGCCAAGTCCAAGTACGTGATCGTGCACTCCTCGCCTGGCACAATATCGCGCGCAGCGGTATAGACCATTCGTCCTCGACTGTCTGGTTGATGTGTTATCTGTTATAAAGACTCTAGTCAACTTCGAATTTCCTTTAAATAGAAGATCAGTAAGCCTGAGTCCACTTACATTTGGTGAGCACGAATGGTTGAACATTGCAGCTCTGGGATATATAGCCATCCCATATGACTCTCCTCTCGGCTGGGGAAGACTGCCCGAGGGTAACGGACCCGCTATTCGCTGATAGAGTCCGAAGGTGTTCGTTTCTTCCTTACAAATGAGTGATAGAGTTTCGTCGAAACTTGGAAGGCAGGTCAATGAAGAGGGGTCGGCAAGATACTTGGTGGCCAATCGTTTCCAGTGCTCAATCTGTTCACGCGGCCAGTATTCAAGATCTCCCAGGCACGTATCTATGGATTCCCAGCCGCGCTTGAACTTGTCTTGCCAGGAGAACTGCTGACTTGTTTCTGAGGCTTCCTTGTGACTCTCCAAATGCCGTTCAGCAAAAATGCGGACAACATGCCATAGAGTTGCAAAGTCGTAATCGCTCTCCTCCTTGCGCATCGTCAATCCGAAATTCTTTAGCCACATGCACTCGAGATCGTGGCGAAGCTTGTCGGCTTTTAGACAGGCTTCGTCGCACCAGGTAACATCTCTTAGGCAGCTCCTGGGACAGCCAATGCCTTTTCCGTCTTGTTCCACGAGTCGACTACATTGTAGGTTGCTGCAAATGAGAGGCTTCCGGCTAGATTGCTCTACCGTAGGTACAATAGCGTACGCGACATCTCGCAAGACGATTGTGCCTGCTGGGATAGCAGCCGACGCACGTAGTTGTCTACCTTTGAGCGGATCACAGTGCGGGACCAGGCTTGGGTGTATGTATATTCCCGAGTCGTGAGTAGCAAGAACGGGTGCAATGGCGGTTACAGTGCTTTTGGATTCCTGTTGGTGTTTTGGACTTCCGCAACGACCAGAGCTTGGGTTTCCCAGTGCTGCACCCAGCTTCTCGCTTGCGAGTGGCAGATGGACACCGAAGTTGTTGACAGTCTCCATATTGATGGATTAGAGCGGCAGCTACGCGTCCAATAGAGTCGTTATTTCGGGACACCAAGGCGCCGCTATTTGGCAGGTGAGGCTTAAGGGGACAGAATTTTACGGCAGCGATGGCAAATACAAATATCACAGCAAATTCCTGTACGCAGCACCAGCAATTCCACATGGCCCGGCTCGAGCACAAGAATGGGGGGCCAGAATTCTGCAGAGTGGGGAAAAGTAAAGAGATGATGAAGTTTTTTGTAAGTTCTCTCTACAGGTAGACCACACCTTAAAATCGCTAGAAGATATGGACTGCGTGACTTCAAAGGTACTTACACGGTGCATGTCTAAGACCGAGTCTGGACTCGTTTAGCGCCATCTCGGCCTTTTTCTCTCAGCCACCAATGATGCTAGCCTCAATTAGCCAAAGCTAGCTGTATACAGACTAATATGGTGTTGAAAGCACTGTTGCTGCAATTCCAAGGCTAGCAATGTCATTGGTGGACATACCCCTACCAAAAGGGCTGAGCTCTCGCAACCGCCTCTGGCCAGTCCCTTCCCTTTTCTCCATATAGCATCACCTATTGTGAAACCGAGTCAGTAAATTCAATCTCGCTGGAACAACTTTAAAAAACGGGCCTGCATGCGAGCAATTGCCCTTTTCGTACAAAGACCAGGCAACTTTGAGTCAACCTCTGATCTGTAGGTATCCATATCTGTGGTAGAAAGATTTCCTGGAGACCAATCATGGATAGGGAAGAGAAGGCTTTTTGTTCCCCGAATAGTATCTGAGAAATGCAGCTTATATTATCCAGCTAAGAAATTCGGAAACTTACTAACTACACTGGAATCAGGCTGGACGAGGTGCAATCCGGGACAAACGTTCAGTGTATGCTTTCAAATATCCTTTAACGGACTATAACAGCCTCAATCCATTAGTTGTTCCTTTGTGATGACGTAGGAAGAATGATCAACATTCTTTTGATTTCGTATATAGCCAACTGGTGGAACTATGTAGTATCAAGTCAATTTTCGTTACTTACAAAAGCACTGAAGGCCACCGGAAAGCCAAACAATTACGTCGGCGGGCACACGTGGGCGTACTTCATTTGGAGTAGTGAAGGATTCCAGTCCAGTCCTTGCATTGGGATTGAGGATTCATGTGGGGGACTCCTCTTGACTCCATGCACCTACCCTGGTTTGTCTCATATGAAATTCTGTGACAGGGCCCTGAAACGAAGGAGTTCTCAATCGCCTCTCGCTACCCTTGCATTGTAGGACCCCAGCCAAACCTTAAGACTGGAAACGGTCAACAGCTTTGCTCATCTTGTCATAACAGTTCTTCAGCTCAATGAATTTTGGTACTGATCGATTTGTCTGCATCATGCGTAGACGGAGTCGCCGTGAGTGTTCCCAGCACTGCCAGTATCCTTCGTGTCTCGTTATGTGGCAGTGCCAAGGAGCGCTGTTTAGAATAGAGGTATATGCTCATCCACAATGCTGATGATTTACCATTTACAGCATCTTGTTGAAAGTCGAAGATGCGTGGCAAAGCCTCGGTCGTACATATATATGCCCCTTGCTTCTTCAATGGTGTCACAATACGAACAATATCATCCTCACTCTCGTTCAATTGTCACTCCTTGCCGCTTCTATTCAATCAATCCATTCTTTAAATCACCATGAAATCTTTCATTCTTCCCGTGGTAGCTTTGCTGGCTGGTTCAGCATTGGCTCTACCCAGTAGAATGCTCGCTCTTCGGGAAACTGACGTTGACTTCCCTGTACCGCGAGACGTTGACTTTCCTGTACCGCGAGACGTTAGAGCACGAGACATTGATGCAGATGCCAGCTGGGACTGGGCTAAGAAGAATGAACGTTTATTTGAAATGTAAGCCCTCGATTTTCCCCTCCAGCACTTACAGCCTGTTCAACGATGCTCTTTACAGGTATCTTATGGGAGATGCTGGCAATGGCGCAGGCGCCAAGGTCACCATCGGAGCCGACTGCCGCGATTGCCGATCCAAGGGGACGATCAAGGCTACTTTCCATGATGAGAATCCATTCAAATTTATGGATTCAGTTCTCAATATTTCTTTGACGGAAACATCCGCATATGTCGACATGAGCATGTGGGCCAATGGAAGTGCCTACTACATTCTGGAGTTGTGGAAATCGACAACTCCTATCGGAATCGACGTCGGCGACTTCTTCAACCTCGGACTTGTGTTTTACCTTGATATGGTCTTTTCTGTCTCAAACACCATTGCTGCTACCGGTGGGTTTGAGTTCACTATTCCAGATGGTTCCTACATTGCCGCGAGCCTCAACGGTGACCTTAGCGAAGTCAAGTTGTAAGTCACGCAAGCTTCTCCCCTAGCCAACCTATCACATACTTTTCATATGGAAAAATGCTGATATTGTCTTCCAGTGATGGTGCCCAGGGCAAGAGTATCCCCTGGAAGATCGAAGTCGGCGATACGACGGTCAATGTTGCCCTTCGATTGCGGTATGCTTTCGGTGCCAAATTTGAGGTCCTCGGCAAGGGCTTGGGTGCGGAGATGGGCATGTATCTCAACATGCTCGACTACGCTGTCAAATTTTCTTCATCAGAGACTTGCAAGGCCCAAGCTGTCGGCAACTGGAATATCAATGCTGGTGTCACGGCCACGGCTGGCTTCAACGTGGTTAGTGGGCTCGAGATGGGAATTGCACCCACCAAGGCAACTGTTTTCTACAGTGGCCCTGCGGATACTCTCTGCTTAGCCACCGCGACCGGACCAGCAGCCATGTCAGTTGCTGCACTTGGAGAGCTGGTTGCTGCCCCTCCTTCTGCACCCCAGCCATCGGGACCCATGCCAACGCCGGCCGATGCCAGCTCCCCTGCCTTGATCACCGTGGCGCCGGAGCAAGGTCACCTTGCTATGCACGACGTTGTCAAGCTCTCGGCTTTGGCTACTCCTGTTGTCAACTAGTGAGTGTCGGGGTGTTGCCATACCCCGGCATCTCTGCGTTGATGATCCATATACCACAAGACAGATAGCGCTACACAACGGCAAAGCAGCGGTTGGTGGAGGGTCAATGATAGAGATTTCGGAAGTAGGCGAAGCCAAGCAAAGGACCACTATTGCAGTCAACAGCGATCAATGGATGATTGCCCACGGCTTGCCTATAGAACGGGGGATTTGGATTGCAAATAGACTAGACAAGTGTTGTACTTAATCAAGCTTCACTACCATTAAGTACAATCTGAGAACCACGGCTTTAAGCCTCAATGCTAGACATACGATTGCAATAGGTCTGTACCTTGAGTTATACCATTGCCGCCAATATAAGGGGCTGACCGCCATCGTGCCTCGTGATTTAACTTTATTGAGCCGTGTAGCCTCCATCAACTGGTAGAGAAACCCCGGTGATCCACCTCGCCTCATGGCTCGCGAGGAATATGGCTGCTCCAACAATATCCTCTGGAACCCCAGTTCCATGGAGTGGGTGTCGAGAACGGATGCTCTCAGAGTCGTCTAGGTTGGCCACCGTGTTGTTAAAGATCGCAGTCTCTGTATCTGGGAGATGTCAGCTTCAGCCGTTTCCATCATCTGTATTCGACGGCTACTTGTCATACATCCAGGGCAAATTGAGTTACAGTGTATGCCATCTTTTGCATAGTCCAGAGCGATCTGGCGAGTAAGATTGGACACTGCGGCTTTGGAGGCAGCGTAAGAGGCTAGATAGCGTCAGTGTGTCGAGAATACCAATCCACGAGACGGATGGCCTACAGTTGAAGTTGCCGGCCACGACACCAAATATAGAGGAGATGTTTATTATCCATCCACGGTCACCAGTGGCGGGCGCATCTTGAAGCAACATCTGTCTGAGAACGTGCTTACAGGCAAGAAACACTGATCTTGCGTTCACGGACATGGTAGTATCCCATGTTTCGTCTGGAGTCTCGTGAATGCGAGCAGGTCGATTCTTTGATTCAACGGAAATGCCTGCGTTGTTCACAAGTCTTTAAGACTGTGAGTCCCTGAAAGCAGTGACGGGGGCTTTGTCTGCTCAACTTGAATATACTTACACATCGATACGCCCAAATGCTGTGACGGCTTGTTTTACCATGGACTCAACCTGCTCAGAGTTGCTCACATCAGCTCTGACAAATATGACACTTCCATCGTTTTGTTTGATCAGTTCATCGGTGTTGATAGTCTGTTCGGATTCCACTTCGATACGGGCTTCAGGCTTGAGATCGACACACACAATCCTCGCACCCTCGCGCGCATAACCTAGAGCAATCGCCCGACCAAGGCCAGAAGATGATCCGGTGACGATACAAACTTTATCTCTTAAGCGCTGGGACATTGTGTTCTGAAAGATGGCAGGGAATAACTATTGACAACCAAGTGATATTGGTCGACCGAGCTAACGGTTTAACTGCCAATATGAATGACTGAAGTGATGTGGTCCCAAAATGAGGCACTGTTCCTCTTGTCGTGCGGGGTAAGGTACATGTAATCCGATAGAAAGTAACGTCAGAGTTCCACGGCAGAGGGTCTTTCATTCATCTCATTGGTGAGTCAATATCAGGCCATTGAAAGCGAGGTCAACAATGAAAGTGGAAGAATTGTGTGATATCATTCTCAATCGAAAAGCTGACTTGCTGCATAGCCTTTCGAGTTTCGGTTACTCATAGAACCTCTCCCGAACAAATTGAATGAGGACGTGCGGTGATCCCTGCAGCCCAACGCGATCATTGAGAGCATAACGCAAGTGTCATAGTGGAAAGGGATCACAATAGTAACTGGTGGCCCGGGTCATGTAGCAGGACACATGTCAAAACATGTCGAGGAATATTACTTTCTACCCAGCTTACTGAACGCGTTCAAAGCAGATGATGATAGCCACTGAACGGCTGGATCCTGACAGAAAACAAACCATATGATCTTTGAATCCTATGTTCGGCGTTATTCCTATTCTCCGGCGGTAACTTTCTGATGGTGGGTCCTGCATGGGGTTACCAGCTCCATCAGACCAAATTGAATAATCCATAACTCGCTGCAGTCTCCGGAAGAGATGCTCTCAATCTGTTAGGCAAATAGTAATGCAGCTCCAATAAATTTTATGTAAAGCTTCAGGTTCTAGCAATGGCCATAGTAGCTCTTGGCAATACGCGCATCATGAAAAAAGACCAACTGGAATACTATGTAGCCGCCTCTCTCAATTGTAATAAGCTCAATTCGAGGATATTGTCACAATGCGTCGCGCTTGGATCTATATCCTAGTCGGTCTGGGATACATGCGTAGGATCAGTTTCGCCTTCTATCCATACATTTGATATTCAATGTGGCAAGCTGCTCAAATGGGCATGGGTTTGGCTCCGTTGCCCTGATATAACCGCGCGCAGTGCATGATCCAGTTAGTGTAGGATCTCGGTCCTGGTCACGGAATCCACCTCCGTTTAAGCTTGCTAACTAGGCTGAGAACTGACTGAATAAACAATTGCCTAACTGACTATAAAGTTGGGTGCCTCTCACCCTCCCGACAGATCCTCACAACACCGCTTCCTCACCTTTCACTCCCAATTCTATCTCTGCATCACTAGTCAACAACCAACCCAACATGCGTCTCTCAGCTCTTTCCGCTCTCGCATTCACTGCTCTGGCTGCTGCCACCCCTCAGCGAGTGCCAGATGGCCCGCTCGACTTTTACGCTTCAATCAGCCAATCCGCTGACTGCACTGGCTCTGCTAAGGCTTTCATCGGCTCTCGAGGCATCTGCCAAGACTTCGCTGCCAAGGCAGGCTCATCCGCCAACATCAGATTCAACCGAGAGGGCAAGTACTGCCTGTCCGGATGGACGCTTCCCGGATGCAAGGGCGAGAAGGTCTTCCAGCTCAAGGATGCGAACAAGTGCACCAAGGTCGAGGGCGGTGATATCGCCAGCTTCTCCAGCGACCTGACCCTGTGCTCCTCCTAAGGAGCTTGCGGAGAGTAAGCATCAAAACTCTTCAAGGGTTTCGAAGCATAATCGGAGGAATAGGAACGGGTAGTGGGTGGACAACAGATTCAATTCTTCTCACAAATCACCTACTACTGCTTCGTCGTCTTGCGACAGCTTGCTCAATGTATCTACACCAACGAAAGGTTTTGGCAGAATGGTCTGTTGTTTTCAATCATATGCAGTTTCTGTGGAGACTGTTTAAACACATGCGAGAAATATTCCTGGAACCCTACGGTCCTGGTCTCTCTATAAAACAGATGCTTGGAATGAATGGGCAGTTTTAGAAAGGGTTGGCCACGGCTGCCATTCATGAGTATCTAATTGCGTGTTCTATGAACGTGATGAAAGGTTTTCCGGCCACCAATTGGAGGATCAAACTATGTGTCGACTAACTGAGGTGAGTGAGCTGAACGGGATAGTTTGAGTAAGCCTTGATTATCCAGCCCACGTGCTCATGAAGCTCTTTCAGTATCCCATGGCTGTCTAAATGACTGTTGTATCTAAGTATTGGCGGAGAACAGCTCATACTCATAGCTAGCAAAAAGGAATGGCGCCACTCCCTTGAGGTCATTTTCAAATGTGGGCATACTAGCATAGTACTATGAACAGTTAGAATCATTCACTACGGTGGTTTTGGACGTCACTTACCTCAAAAGTACCATTAGAGCTCAAGCTCCCGGTCTGCACCGTCCACTGCCAAGCCAGGCCGCCGTCGCTTTCACGAGGCTGGGCAAACGTATCCACCATCAAGTTGTATCCATCTAGAGCAGCCTTTGTGTATTTTTCACCTTTGATGTACCCCATTCGAATCGCTTTGAACAGGCCATAGACAAACATGGCTGATCCAGAGCTCTCAATGTAGTTGCCGGATACACCTTTCAGATGAGGATCCATGATAAGCCACCAGCCTTTCGTGGCTTCGTCCTGGGCAGCCACAATGGCATCGGAGAGTGACTGGAGATACTTGAGTAGGCGTGCACGCCCGGCATGCTTCTCGGGGAAGTAGTCCAATGCGTCAACCAGGGCCATAATGTACCAGCCTACAGCTCGGCCCCAAACATGAGGAGCAGCGCCAGTAACAGGATCCGCCCAGACCTGCGTTTTTCCAGCGTCGAAGCCATGAACGGGTAAGCCGTGTGTACGGTTGTTGGCCGTAGTCGCGGCGTTGATGATATCATATTGGAGAGCAATATCATCCCAAGCTGTAGTGTTGTCCGGCTCGAACTCATGAGTCCAGCGGGCGTAGAAGGTATCCAGCATGTATATTCCGTCAAGCCACATCTGATCAATGTAGCCGGGGAAGCGATGATAGAATCCTCCCCCCGGGGTACGGCCAGTGCGGTCAATCTGGTTTCGCATGTTGGTGGCAGCTTTCTTGTAAATCTCATTGCCTGTCGCGTTGTACATGTCGAGAAAGGTGTGACCGATTCGAATGTCGTCAATTGAGTCGCTTTCGTTATAGAACAGCACCCTGCCGTCTTTTGCTGGGTAAGTCAGGATATCGGCTCCATACTTGACATAGTCAAAGTACTTCTTGTCGCCTGTTCTTTCGTAGGCTAGCAGTACACCGGAATAAAATGCCGACACCGTGTAGGCTAGTGTAGGTTCCACGCCGTGCCGAATCTGAGAGTCGGCCATCCATGTCAGATATCGCGGCTTGCCCTGGAATTGGCTAGTCTCGATCTTCTTCGTAGGCTGGATAGTGAACCATCCTTGTGGGAGAGTCACGCTTGCAGATAGTACTGCAGCAATGGCTGAGAAGCCAGTAGCAAAGATTAGTGTCTTCATGGCGTTTGATCGGGATGATGAGCAAGAGCTGGCTGGTCTGGAGCTATCAAATAGAAAACCTCTTGGGCGTGACCTCTACATCTATAAGTACTTACGGTGCTATGACCTTGAATGAAAGGCCGAGCCATCGGCTATCGAGCTCTTTGGCAAAATATATCCAGATACTTCACATCATGTCGCTTTTCCGATAAATATCAAATGGCCGTTATACAAGCCGAGCCAATTACCAAAGAGGTAGATAAACAAACCCCGGAGTTCCCCAGGTGATCGTCGCTCACCACCAAGCTCTCGGACTCTGGGGAAGTGGGGGAGCAAGCATAAGCTTAAATGGGGGCCCACATCAGAACCCGTCCCTGATGGTGGGAAAATTCGTAAGGGCCGCCTCCTCTGCATGTCCTTTGAATGGTCCCCGGAAAAGTACAGGCGGAAAAGGTACCATGATAGTCCCGACGCGATTGTGCAAATGATCGTCATATGGATCTATCCCCACTGCCGGGGCGGTTCTGGTGGAAAAAACCCCAAGAACATTTCAACTTTTCAAGGCTGAATCGGCAGGCTTTTTATGTCAGAGACTCTACTCTGTATTGTCAACCCAAATAAAAAGAAAATGTGAAAGGCTTCTAGTTGGGAACAAGATCAATCTTATGTTCCATGGTCGTAGCTTACATTGATTGATAGACGACACCTGATGTGTAGACTGCCTACTTGCTATGAATTCTACCCAGCTCGGGCAACTTGCGCAAAGCTTCACTGGCCTCTCTCCAGACCTCCTCTCGAGAGTATAGCTGACTCTTGAGGTAAGCCAATGTTATCCTTTGCACCGCCGCTAGTCTCTCCGGACTCTCGTCTTGCGTCTCCGCGGCGTCCCAGCCACTGATGCCTCCAAAACCGTGATGTCCACTCTTTAATTCAAACGAGTGCTTAGGACCAGGCGACAGCTCGAATGGATCCGCATGCCAGTCCGCACCGCGAATAGAGAGATGCGGGCTCACGTCCTCGTCGCCCCAAACGACAAGCGCGGGGGTACGCATTTCGCTAAAGTCGACTCCGTAAAAAGGAACGAGGTTGGAGCCAGAAGCAGAAAGGTCCGGGCCGCCATTTCCAGTGCCGCCAAGCACAACCCCAGCTGAGATCCGAGTTTCCCTATGTCGAGTTACACTTCCATCTCTTGGATCAATATTGGTTGCCCCGAGCAGTACAGAAGCTGTCAAGCCACCGAGGGAATGCCCCGCGACGGCAACTTTACTCCCATCAAGCCTTCCTTTGAGCAGAGGCGCAACATTTTCGATCGTTTCAAGGTTGTCGAGAACACGCGATACATCTTGCACACGAGACTCTAGAAAGAGTTCGCGGATGTTATCTGCATCCAAGGCAATGCCTAGTACCTTGGAGCTCAAGTGAGTAGGTTGTATGACGGCGAAGCCATGTCCAGCCCAGAAATCCACCAGGGGTCCATAACCCTCGTGCGAGGAGAGCCAGTTACTGGGGCCATGTCCATGAGAAAGAACAATGATGGGAAGGGCGCTGCCGGTTGCTGGAGCCGAGATTCGCAGCTGTAGGTCGGCCCTACGATCTGGACATCGAAGGACAATAGGACTGAAAGATAGAACTGGTACAGGATCGGTCGTAGGGATTTGAGCGGCTGAGCCGATCAGAGCATGGTGGGGGAAAATCATGACTGGGCGTTTATCTTTGTGAGGGGCGTAAATGATGCGTCTTGGTTGATACAACGAAGCCCTGCAAACGTCTCAACTCCTCTTGTTTTATAGTTGTTCCAACGCCTTCAATTACTTGACCGTTGAGACAGTACGTTGTAAGCCTGTTGGCTGGAAAAGGAATGGTGTCGTTGAACTATGAACGGAGATAAGATCAAAATTGTCCGACCGGCAATTGCCCTCTAATTCCGATTGGTGATTTGCGATTGTTCTTATGGTATTAGAAGGCTGTAAGCTACTTTAAGTTTGAGGTATCACTGACGTCGAAAATGAGCCGCGTATACCAGATCAAGTTGGTGGAAAGAGAGTGAGCATTTGATGTAAAGAACAAGTTCTCGCCAGTTCCACACACCCAGAAGCAGCCTTTAAGTTAGTAGCTGGGCCCCGATGGTACCTTCCTTCCCACTTTCTGCCCAAACAATACCTACCAAGGGGGATAAAGGTGGAGGGGTGGTTTTCTAGAACAGTAGCTTGTATAAGCTTCATATCCCCCTCGAGCACCCGACAGGCAATAGGTGGGTTAATATTGGATATCTCAAAGACTCTATACCTGTCATTGGTAGCTGCAGAGAGACCATAAGCCAGAACGGAATACAGGAGAGATAAACCGAGTACGAGCCACGTTTGGATAGGCCAAACGGCTACGACTCTTGGGAGCGCTGCCACTGTATAAGACAATGCCGGCCGGTGTGCACACATTGCTGTAAAAGACAATTGTGCTCGAAAGGTTATGCAAGAAAGCCTCGCAATCATTCGTGTAAGTTAATTACGGTATCTTTAAAAAGCCTCTCGTCTTTTATTTTCAAAGGAATTCAACGCAACACGTTTTGGTGAACGACTTATTAGAACTCCGAACGGGAGGCAATACAGAACAGTCGAGGAGTCTTCGTAGCACAAAGCAGCCTAGTTTTCAATGTCCATTTTGCTTCTCTCTTTTTTTCTTGAGTCAAATAGTACGTCTTACTCGGAGTGAACCGAGAGGATAGTATCCGTAGCCTTCCTCAGATGGCAGTCAGCTTGCGCACAGTGATGCATCCAGTATCGCAATACTGAGCTGATTCTCTTATTTCAAAAGAGGTCTGTGGTGCTTATTTTGCTGAGCCTATGCAGACCCTTGTTGGCCCTGGCCACTCGGAGTGGCACACTCTCGCCTTGGCTATCCTTTTGGAATCTTGGCTTCTGGGGAAGACCCAATATCCAGGCACAGATGCCTTGGCATCTCGGCGCAGAACTTGGCAGGGCCTTGGCAAATGCTTGACCTCGAGATATCTCGAGAGGTATTGCTCAGAGGGCTTTCGCTCCTCTGAAGGAAGGACTTTTCTGCGTACGACATATGGCGTGTGCTCTGTTGCCCTGCAATGACAGGCAATACGGGTTAGCGAGTCTAAAATGACCCTCTCCCACTTCCCTCCCTGTTTAGGTCCCATATTGAGAGACGCACTGGAGCGCGAGATCTACGCTGTCATAATTGTAAGAAGACAATATCATTTCAGCCACCACGACGCGACGTCTACATGCTAGCGGGAGAGCTTCACTAAGCGCGACATTTGATGGAAAAGCCCCAATATTTGGTTGAACGAGGTATTTTTGAACCAGCCTACATTTCAATGGTACAGTAGCTGAGACATCGTGAGGCAAAGCGCAATCAATGGATCGAGAAGATCAAAGGATCTGGGTCTGGAACCTTGGGGGAAAATTCAGACAGGGAGCACGACATTGTTGCGCTGTTTCCACCATTCTTGGCACCGCCACCGAGGTCCCGAAGCTTTTCGAACTCCCCGACAAACATGAAGAAATAAGCTTAAGATCGGGGACTAGAGCCTAGTCCCTCGTTTGTGTGAGGAAGGTTGGCCCTTGTTCTCTCCACTCTCGGGTCCGGTCTGGGAATGGTCAATGGCGTGCTCACAATCATCAATTGCGTTACAACGGATTCGCTCGGGGGGCCATCTTGCTGCCTTGAGTTCCCTGTACGCCACTGCGCCATCGTCTGCGAGCCTTCCCACGCTTCAAGGTGCTATTTCCCTCCCCGTACGTCACTCGCTGCGAGCTAAGTCTCTGGATCGGCAACGGCGCCCCGTCTTGGTCCTCTTGGAGGAACCCATCATGCCCATCCCTGTGCTCAGACTCCAATCAAGGCCAATCAAGGCCAATCAAGGCCAATCAAGGCCAATCGAGGCCAATCAAGTCCAATGCGAATATTGTCCTGCTCGTCCCTGCCAGGTCCAAGCAGCATGCCGTGTGGGTCGACGGATCGGATGATCTGCCAAGTAGTAATCCTGACGAGCGGACCGTCGGCGCTTTCTGGTTCGTATTTTGGCTCCCAAGGACATTATCTTCCTGTACAACCCTCGGACCACAACGAAGCCAGTGAAACCAATTCACATCGGCTGATATAAATAGACGCCTTGTCCCAATTTTACATCTCTTCTCCGTCTCCGGCTTCCTTCAAAAGTAGCCTGACCGGTCCTCTCTCCAGTACCGCCACAACTCCCCTCTGGGCTTGTGGTCGCCGACTGCGTACACCCGTACCACATACCCCGCCTCATTCCACCCCATCTGGGATTTGACAATGGCTTCCAAGCTGAAGAATGCCGACTTGGACCTGGATCCCGAGGTGACGACGGCCCGGTCACCATGGATTGCATCAGCCTTTGGAGGTCGTCGGGTCGTTGTTGGCCCTCGGATCGAGCCCTTGGCAGAGCACCTGCTCCCGAATCTCAGCGAAACGGACAGTTCCACCACGCCTGACATCATCGGCAAGCAACTGGCAATGGAAGAGAGCAATGGGATCCAATATCGCACATGTTCTTGGCAAAAGACGGCAGGCCTGCTCTTCAGCGAGTACATTGTACTGTCCATCATGAGCTTTCCGTGGTCATACAGCCTTCTTGGCCTGGTCCCCGGACTCATTCTTACCGCCGTCGTGGCAGGCCTCGTCCTATACACCAGTCTCATCGTGTGGGAATTCTGTCTACGACACCCCGAGGTTCGGGATGTCTGCGATATTGGGCAAATGCTCTGGTGGAACAAGAAATGGGCTTGGTGGTGGACAGCCATCATGTTTGCGCTCAACAATACATTTATCCAGGCTCTACACGTCCTGGTCGGCGCTATTTACATGAACACCATGACCGAGGCCGACACGATCCGCGCCTGTCGTACCGTTGCATTCGCAGTCGTCGTCACTGTAATCAGCTGGCTCGGTTCGTTGCCACGCACATTCAACATGCTCTCCAAGTTGGCCTTTGGCTCAGCCTTCTTCACCTTCATTTCTGTTCTCTTGGCCACTGCCTTTGCCGGAGTCCAAGGAAAGCCTGCTGGGTATCCCGAACTAGGCGAGCCCATCGTGTCCACCTGGACCCCAAGCACCACGACTTTGGTGTCGGGAATGTCTGCTTTCATGAATATGAGTTACACGTTTATTGGACAGACTACCCTGCCTAGCTTCATTGCCGAAATGCGTGACCCTCGGTATGTTTTACTCAGAAGAATACAGGCAACGTATGAATAGATTCTAACTTTGCCTTAGCGACTTCCCGAAGGCTCTGTGGGCCTGTACCATTGCCGAGATTATTACTTTCAGCATTGTCGGCTCAGTCATCTACGCGTATACTGGGAATCAATACATGGTCACGCCTGCTTTTGGAATGCTGGAGAATGTGTATAAGAAAGTTTCTTATTCATTCATGATCCCAACCATAATCTTCGTCGGCTGCCTCTATGCCTCAGTCACTGGACGATTCATTTTCTTCCGCATGTTCAAGGGCTCGAAGCACGTCTCTGAACATACGTTCAAGGGCTGGTTCTGGTGGGGCTTCATCTTGTTGTTGAGTTGGATCTTGTCCTTCATCATTGCCGAAGTGATTCCGTTCTTCTCTTCACGTAAGTTTCCGTCTCGTCTCCTTGGTCTCTCACAGCTAATTGTTTGTAGTCTTATCCTTGATGTCTTCGCTTTTCAACTGTTGGTTTGGTTTCATCTTCTGGGGCCTTGCATACTTCCGCATGAGGAGCGCCGATCTCAAAATTGGAAGAACTCGACAGCCCGTGCTTGACGCACTCTCCGTCGTTCTCAACGCGATCATCATTCTAACAGGTTTCCTGTATCTGACTTTGGGCACTTATGTAAGTGTCCAGGGTATCATTGATCAATTCAGAGCTGGTACTGTAGGCAGGCCCTTTAGTTGCAAGAGCAACGGTATCTGAAAGGACGGCAATGTTTGAGCAGGAAGGTTGCGGGGCCATCATTCGATAGACACAGTAATTTGACTAGATTCTGACCCATTTCGAGAGTGCCCCTACTGCAAGTAGCGTGGCTGAACCTTTCGAGGCTCAACGATGGCCACTTTACTTCAAATGTTAAGACAGACCCTCAAGGAGCGCTGGCCTGGTAGATTTGCATCCGACCGAGTTGCCGGCAATGAACGGAGTGTGTGAGCTCGCCAACATAGCAGAATCGTTCAATTATCAGAACCATCAGAACCATGGCCCATCGATATATCTAGGCTATAGCGCTGTATCTATTGACGGCAAGTATTCGCGGCGTCTAGACCCCAACTCAACAGAACTACACAGGCCCTCGCAGCTCTCTTGTGTTTCCGACTCCAAAATCACAATGAATTTTGCAGAGTCCTTAAGCCTTCTAGAAATCAACTCCGCAGCCCTTTGCTAGAATCAAGACATATGGCGTAGTATGCACGCATCGCAGCACTGTTGCTGAGTGCACTTTAAGCAAGTGTCTCTAATTAGGGGCCGGGAGAGTCTCAATCCGGACTTAGATCGAAACCTTCGGCTACTTAGTCGCTGTTTATTGTTTGTCATGACATGGGTAATAAACCCCGTCAGGGGTTTGTCAAGGGTACATTTAGTGTCAGAGGGTCAGCTGAAACACTATGCCTTGGATTCTTCCTTTGGCGTTCCAGTAATGAAAGGGTTTCAAGATGCTAACGGAATTCCGCTAGAATAACTCTATCCAAGATGTCGCTTCAAATGTGTTAGGCGAGGGGTCAGTATAGCCCATGTCTTTTTACTAGACATGGTATCTATAACCAAGGGTTTGTGATTTCTTTTCCCAGCCAGATGGTCTGATAAAACTGTATTGACTTCCTTCAATCTGCCACATTTTAGAGTGATGTGACCTTTGTCTCTCATTGCCTTCCTCCCCAGAAAATTGTTGCTTTTGCCAGTAGCTTTTGCCGTTTTGTCAGGTTGAAATACAAGGGAAAATACTCAAGCATGTTTGAGTGCAGTAATGCGATTTTCTGGTTCATCGTTGGCTGCTCTGGATCGTAAAACTCCACAAGTGGGGTATTGGGCCTAAGCTCGGATTGACATCCCACCATACATCGCCAACTCAGTGAAGTGAAGCTAGTATTTGGTAATCATACCCAATTATACGGGTCTGGGCACGGCAGTCTTTAATGCCAAAGACGAAATGGTGTGGTTGTGAAGATGCTGGTCGGGGTTACATGAGCCGAGTTGTGGGGTTTGGTTTCAGGGTCGCAATTCTTCACTGGTGGGAAATCATGGTTATTGCCTGTTACAGGAAACGGAGCTTGGGCGGACTACAAAACTAACCTGGACCAGCCGGAGCTAACTCTGCGACGGGTTTGGGCTGGAAATGGACAATGTCCGACACTGATACAAGACGCTGCTATATCTTCGCCATGATATACCAGGTTTTGAAATTGTTATATATAGCTGAGAGGAAGCCTCCACGGGTTTCCCTGCCTTGACATAGTCAACCTTCCAATCACGTTCTTTTCTAAACCCGTTTCTTCCAAAATGAAGTTTGCTATCTCATCCATCATCGCGCTGGGCGCGAGCGTGCTCGGCGTCAACGCCCTGCCCGCCGAGCTAGTCTCCCGCGCAACCCCTACTGTCTACTTCTGCGGCGATAGCACCATGGCCTCCCGCGGTGCCAACGATGGATCTACCGATGGTTGGGGCAACTACATTG
Source organism: Pseudonectria foliicola (assembly GCA_003693505.1). NCBI lineage: Eukaryota > Fungi > Ascomycota > Sordariomycetes > Hypocreales > Nectriaceae > Pseudonectria > Pseudonectria foliicola. The sequence continues at coordinate 289,129 of QUZD01000003.1, read as the reverse complement.
GCAGGTACCTCACTGCGCCCATCGTCAACAAGGCGATTGGTGGCCGATCTGCTCGGTCGTACTGGAACGAGGGTCGCTTCAAAGAGGTTGCCGACCTCGTCAAGTCAGGAGACATTGTTGTCATTGAATTTGGACACAATGATGGCGGATCGCCCCGGAAAAACGACAACAAGCGCTCAGACTGCCCGGGCACCGGAAAGGAGGTTTGCATTTCCGACAAGACTGGCGAAAAGGTCTACACTTTCGCCTTCTACGTCACCCAGGCCGCAAAGCTCATGACGGCCAAGGGAGCTACTGTCATTTTCAGCTCCCAGACACCCAACAACCAGTGGGAGACTGGCAAATTCGTCGATGCTGCCCCTCGCTTCGTCGACTATGCCCGCAAGGCTGCCCAGGCCGCAAACAGCCCTTCCGTCACCTATGTCGACCACTTCGAGGCTGTCACCCGAATGTACAGAAAGCTTGGCGCCCAGAAGGTCAACTCTTTCTTCCCCAGGGATCACACCCACACCAGCCCTGAAGCTGCCAACGCCGTTGCCCAGGCTTTTGTCCAGGCTATCTCCGAGGAGCTTAACGGCCGGACAAGCTTGAAGCCCTACGTCAAGGCCCCCGTTACGAAGGTGTACTAGTTCCATAGCCGGACATATGTTCCAATGAAACTGCTTTAGGGATTTCCGATTGACCGACTACCTGGTTGTAGAGTCAGATGGGAGCCTCAAGCGAGCCATGTTCTCCTTGAGGGTCAATTCTTTAGTCATCTATTAGTCAACGTGACACTTTTTACTCATAACATTTTGCTTCAGATGCTGCCGTAGTTAATGATACGCCAGAATAAATAACTTCACTGCACCACGTAAACGAAAACAGCAAAGTCGCATTCATTGACCTGTAAAATGATGATAGGCCTTGACAATGTTCATGAGCGTAAGCAACAAAGATAGCCGTCCTCAACCAACCTCATGCTCATATGGGATGGTAGATGTATAATGTCTGGTACCTTACACGTTGTAGTTGATCGTGGTGCCTGGTCGTCTCTTTACCCTGATCCTAGCACCATTTGGCGGAAACAAAGCTTCAGCCAACCAAACATTCGGTGGCCGTTTCCCTTCATATTCCGCGGGAAACTCGATATCGTAATTCTGTACAATGTAGGCCAGGATCATCTTAAACTCGAATTCGATGAGAAAGCGGCCAGGACAGGCGTGTTTGCCATGGCCAAACGTCAAGAACTCTGGCGATGTTGAAACGAGGCCCACGGGCGGAGGTTTGTCACCGTTATTAGCGGCCAACTCGCGAATTCTTGAAAAGCGAAAAGGATCAAATTTGAGTGGCTCCTCAATAATGTCGACATCAGTGTGGGCGGGCTGAGCGAGGAACGACAGAACAGTGCCCTTAGGTAGGTAAATCCCATCATCTGTCCTCAAGCCCGGGACCATGACCTTTCGAAAGACGGCACGGCCGGCAAATGCATGTAGACGAAGAGTTTCTCGCCCAATACTATCGGCTCGTATCATCTGACTGACCTGGGCCTTTGTCCACTGGGCAGACTTATCAGGGCCAAGTATACGGTCAATCTCGTCGCGCAGGACAGCAATGGTATTAAATTCAGCGTCGGACTCTAAGACGTTGAGGACCAGATTTGTCACTTGCATCTGCGTCTGATGCATGGAACCAAAGTTGTTGGCAATGATGCGGCGAGCGATCATGTCGTCAACATGCACCTCCGCCTGGCGCTCTTGCTGAGCGTAGCGAAGCATCATCTGAACAAGATCCTGGGGCTCCTCGTGGTGAGAGTCTTCCTGACCAGGAGGGAAATTCTCCACACGTTGTTTCCACAGAGGGACAAGGAATCGTTTGAGCTTGGCTACCTTGATGCGAGTCGTGAAGTTGAATAGCGTGCCAACAACTGGTCGCAAGACGATGGGCAGCCCGCCAACTAGTCCAGCATTAAGAACGAGATTTTGGTTAATGGACAATGAAGTACGAAGATAGTCCTTGTTTCGACCTGTTGATTGTCAGTCAAAGGTCGCCGCATAGATGGATTTGGGCCGGGGGGGGGGGGGGGNNGGGAAGGACACACAAAGCGGAAGCCCAACAGAGAACCGACTTGAAGCCTGCGCAACAATCATCTTCAAAGAAGAGTCGAGGTCGATATCCTTCCAATTCTCCGTGTCCTGTCCAAAGTGTTCGTCAAAGGCAACACCTAGCTCATCGTTCATGGCCGCGCAGATGCTTTCAAGAACACGATTCATATCGGTCTTTACAACGTTGCCCTGCCACGGGTCGGTGATGATATTCTTGTGGCCGAGACTCCATCGAGCTTGATCAATCTCGGCAAAGGCTTCTCCCACATTCAGAATAGTTTCAGGTTGAGCGAGGACCCATTTCATGGAACTCTGTGGCAAAATAACTTCAATGCGGAAGCCAAAACCAGGAAGCACCACAGGTTTACCCTTCTTGATGTACTAGAGAGCGAAGCGGGTCAGTATCCATGCCAAAGGGCTTCAATTGGCGACGTCCCGGAAACAGACATTTGTGTATGCATCATGGAAAAGCGTCTTGCAGTTGGTGAGGTAGGCGATCCTGGTGCGCAAACTAAATCGACGAGTACCCTCCGGCTCTCCGACGAGGGCGATACCTGGAGGATAAGGAACGCTGAAGATGAAGTATTCAACGAGAAAGAAGATTAAGAATATCGCAATCGTGACAGAGAGGATGCCTGATGAACTCGTCAGACTAGGGACGTAGTCCATCAGCATGGGGCCCATTGTAGCGGACTCGAGGTTTTCAAGCAAATAATCTTTGTGGGAACCGGATTACGCAGGCAGTCATTTGGTGGGCGTGGAGCGATATATAGTCTAAAGACTGGCTGCAGCTTTGCCCCAAGCCAAGGCGAGTGATGGCCAGGCTGACGGACAGGAATGTCTCAAGTAGATAGACTACGTAGTCTAAGTTATGCACGAGTAGCACAGTGGCGAAGCCTCAAGACCCCCTCAAAAGCTGCGTTTCACTGCCTAATCGGGGAAGCTATGATGCTAGTGCTTATTCTGGCATTGAATTGACGCCGCTTCAATTGGACGGAAACACGCCAGTGGGCTGTTCGATAAGGAGACTATTTATAGGGGGGCATCGCTTAGTAGCGCTTACGTTGGCCTCGCAGCAAGTGCGTCCGTCTCCTTGGATTTCTAGTTGAGGCTGGAGTTGCTGAGCCAAAGGTAATGCTCCTATTTATTGTGCCTAATGAAGAATGTATCCGAATTTTCCATTTAGACGCCATACCAAAGCCTCAAGTCCAAGGTACTCTTCGGTCCATATCACGGCGAAATGACTTTAGAGGACAATACAGCTGGGAACGAAACAATATCCACAAACTCAAGCGCGAGGCCGAGGATAGGATAAGACAGCGCTTGCTGCACGCAATTCCTACCATTCGATGGATAGCTATTCCTGAGTACCTAGGGAGGAAGGAGAGGGTGAGGAAAGGCACCATCGAGTTCAACTACTGTAAGCTACTTGTACGTGCGTGAAGCTGGTTAGTACTTGACAAATTCATCAATTCTTACTCTTCTACTATCACCTGTTTTTGCGAAGGGTCGCATAGCCAGATCTACTAGGCGCATATATTGAGAAGAATCGTACAACACATGTATTTTCATATCAGGGGTCTAACGAGGTTTTGCCAGATATGTAACACGGTATACGGAATTCAACGGCATGATGTCATAGGTTCTGTCTTGTTCAAGGAATCTTGAACCGTCATCGGCGAAGCCGCCAATGATCCCTCGGATCCGATATATCTCCATTCCCATGGATACAAATGCGCTTGTACTCCGCGTCTAGAACAGCTGTAGCACCGCTATCGGTCAAGCGACCAGCATCCCACATGATATAGCCCCATAGACGTAAGGACTCGGGCATGTAAAACCCATATGAATTGCTGTACGTCCCTTGCCAGAAATGGACCCATGCCAGGGGAGGTGCATCCTCCCTATCACCTTCGAAAGGCATTTCATCTTGACGATGCTCGGCCTCGTCGCGGTCTGAAAAATGGTTCTCGCGTCTGGTATCTTGTGCAATCTGGTCCACGGTTTCCGCCATCCAATCATCGCCTTCATGAATCAGGTATCTCGATAGCAGGTCAACTAGTTCATCATGATCCTGGGCTGCAATGACACCTTGTAACGGCACCAAGCCAAGAGACACAATCCCGTCTTTTAACCAATCTCGGAAGACTAAAAGCCATGAGTACTTGTTCCCGGAAACGAGTAAAAACGGTGCCTGGAGTTGCTTACCAGAAGTGCCAAGGTGATATGCGCCGGGAGGTGTGTGAGGTCCTGTCCTCACAGGGTCAAATCTAGGATTATCAGGATCGAAGTCCCACTTGGTTTTGTCAAAAGCTTTCTGGTATGCAGCATCGGCAAAGGTGTTGATGCATATGATCTCCTCAATCTCCCATGGTTCGTAAATTTGGAGAAATAGTCCCAACCTTTCGTCCCTATCTAAGCGTCGGCCGCAACCATAAAACTTGCGATCTTCGTGCGAGGCGCCGAAGAGATTACAAAATAGCTGAAAGCGGTAAAAGCCGCGTACAATTCTGATCTTCTCTGTTGAGCTTAGTTCTTTCGGCTCAGCCAAATCGCTCAGATTGGCGCAAGCCCAGCGGGCATACTCCTGGAGCAGCGGCCGGACATTGGAAGCATAAAAGGCCGCGATGCTTATAATCTCTTCCGCGCTTGGCAAGGTAAGAAGAATATCGCTGGTACTTGAGCGTCGTGAAACGTATGCGGCGATGAAATCCTTCGTCTGCGGTTTATTGCGCTCTCGCCGATAATCGGACGGATTGCAGAGGTTCACAGTGTAGGCATCAACCAGGACGTGGCCCATCTGCAGCCACAGACAACGCCAGAGCCAAAACGGTCGACTGCCGAGATACTGCCCATGGAAAGTCGGGGAAGCACGTACCAAGGCGCCGAGATCTTCGACACAGTCGACCGCAAGAAGAATTTGATGGCGGACGTCAAATGGTAATTGTTCAAGCTCTGACGGACTACGAGCCGTGGTTTCGACTGGCTCTACCTCTACTTCGGCTGCTTGATCCGGGGCTGGAGCAATGGTAGAATCGAAAATTGGTGAGGGGCAATGCCGGGAAGAGCGTCGCTTCGATAAAACTCTCCATATTCTCTTCATCCTCTTCGATGATAAATGCAGTATCCAATTAGAGAGAAGGGCAGTGGTCGTATACAATTTGTCGGGCCTAAATATGGCAAAAGCGGCTGCTGTGTCGTGTCGTATACCAATCGCTCCAAGCACGCGCCCCAGGTGGCTATTGGCTGGCGTCTTGTTTCCGACTGATTGGCTTCTCTCTCTTCTCCGAGTTTCTACTTTGCGTAATTCAAGGGCTGTAATGGCCGCAACGGATGATGTTGGTGATGTTATGTTGGTTGCTCAGTGCCAGCCCGTGAGGTAAGGTGAGGTGAGAGGTGAGTTGGTGGTAAAGGTTGGGAGTTACATGGGAGTCGGCCACGTGCCCCACTCGCATGTTTCGAAATGCGCGCGGCTGGGTGCTCAGGTGCTCTTCAAGTCTCCGTGTTATGGGCTGTATCGTATTGTATTGTACATTACACTATCACCCCTGGCAATGTGACAATGTCCGCCTTGCATGGGTCAAGCCAAGGATCTATTCTATCGCCACTAGCCGCCAGCGGCCTGGCATTGGCTGGCCACTCATCGCGTACTGCCCGTTGTAAGCGCCCGTGAGGGTACTCTGGGGTTTCCCTTTTGAGGCGCCCATACAACCTCGAGATGTAAGACTCAGCAAGACACAAGGAGCTGGGCGCTTGTTATGTGCCAGCCAACACGCCAGTTGGAACTTGATACTTATCGCCAAGGCACACCAGAGCCGTCGGCAGGTACTGTAGTCGTGTTTATCTAGGTACTCGGGCAATCGGCTCATCTTAAGCGCCACAAGGCCCTATCCTTGTTCATTCATCTACTTCCCCAGACCAGGGCAGAAGCGCCGCTGCAACATGCTTGGATGGGCCGCGGCCCATGGGCCCCCATCACGGTAAAAGCGTCCTATCATACAAATCTCGACCCCTTTCAAGGGGGCGAAGTTCATGTGTTGGTACTAGCAATGGAACAGTCAAGTTCAAGTGGTCTCGGCCAAGGCTGAAACCGATGCGGCCTTCAAGGCATACTGAGTAAAGCGCATGCAACCAACAAGCCAGAAGGATGTAGGTTATTGAGGCCTAGCATCTTTGATACTCTTGGAATACCAAAGAGATCCAAATATAAAAGCTCACGAGTGACTTGCCTTTTCGTCCATACCATTCTCACAACCTAAGCTGCAACGCCTGACATTGTCCGTCTATCTCTGTATCGAGCTCAGACTTTGTTTCTTGCTGTTATATATACAAACAGACCATATCCATCACAGTGCACTCATCTCATTGGGTGGCAACCGCGTCGAACAGACCTACTCGTCAATCTCTCATCTCATCTTCTTCGCTACCTCGCAGCCATGTGCTACAAATGTGATGCCAAGGGATATCGCTCCATGTGGTGTAAGGATGGAAACGGGCCTGCCGTGGAACACTCTTCGAGTAGCCAGTTGTACGATGACGAGGTTGAACTCCCACCAAGGGTAAGTACTAAGCCTGTCAGCCCCTGATGACCGATATGCCAAGTGTTGACCGGTTCAGCCCGTGAGTCGAATCAGTCGTGAACCTGCACCGGTCTCTTACCTACCAGCTGGGTACTCCGGACGGGACATTCAGCCGAGGCGCAGAGACGGTCGCGGCTCTAGCGGGAGAGACACCAACTACATCAGCACAATCAGATACCAGCCGTCTATAGTATCTGCTGATTCCTTCCGAGTAGTATCGGATGGCCTTAGGGAGCTCAAATATGAAACGGGTATGATGGCAGACCGCATTGAGTACGTGATCCGCGAGCGAAAGCGGCACTCTCATAGGACAAAGAAGATCAACGAGAGCGAGTATGAGCAAATCCTAAACACTCCCACGATGATCTTCTTTCACGACGAATATAAAAAGACAGACGATCAAGTCCGATACGCCAGGGACGACTTACGTGCGAAGATGGCAACGATCCATAACAATTACAACTACGCAACTGAAGAAGTACACCTGGAGATTTACGAATTGCAGGCAGCATGGATCAGAGCAGCAATCAGGTAAGACTTTGCTCTCGTATGATTGCACTGATGGTGTACGTTGACATTTCAATTCACAGAGCTGCACGTACCCGCTTGGACTACATTGAAAACTATCCCAATGTTTATGCAAGCAAACCGGCCATCGAGAATCATATTGAAGCTGCGGAGGGATACATGCGCAGTGCGCGAAAAGCGTATGATTTTGTGCTTCTTAACAAACAAAGTAAGTAGAAGTCATTGTTTTGTGTTCGAGATTCTTGCACGAATATACCATGGAGGTAGCAACCCTTGACTAACAAAGTGGATAGAGTTGTATGAAAGGATGGGCAAGGATGCTCCTGTAAATGCATTTTAGAGATCAATGTCTGCTTGGTATGATATGGAAACACAGGACAACAGGATAGCCGAGAGCATAGTTGGTAGTCGAGATTATGGGCAGTGTTACTTTCAATTGAATGCTTTTTCCGTTCAATAGGTGTCATGATATCAAGCCATTTCCGTCTGACGCTTCCATCCAGTCTTGTCAAAGGAACCATCTCGGACTCCAAACCTCTAGCTACTTACGACAAGCCACGCCATGTTTGGCTGGGCCTGATGGAATGATACATTCTCATCCAAAGCAATATATGCACTACTAGAGGTTGTGTTACTATAACTCGATCGAGCGAACGGAAACTCCCCCATGCAATCTCGCAGACCAATTTCGAAATTCTTTTTCCTAGTCCGTGATACTTATAGCATTTCGAACATAAAAACCAATGTTCTGCTCGGCTTGAGCCCTCCACAGTCTCCACGATGATGAGAAAGGTCATGTTTTGCTCTGGAAATTTACAAATGATACTGCGACACTATAACTCGAGCATTAATCGCTCGCCGGGGCTTGTCCTTAAGGAGAGCTACCGTGGAGTCGAATCGCCAAATACTCCCGAGTGAGTACTTAAAACGGGGGAAAGGCGTGCAGTATGTCACATGTAGTCTAACGTGGTTGACCATAAGCCGAATCTTCATACAAGTTGAACAGCACTATCTGTATCTGAGGCGACAAAGTGGGATGGTAATTGCGCTGCCGGCGCTAAACGTCAATCAAAGCCTTGAGTATCAGAAACATACGGCATAATACTACGATGGTTGCTTTGGTTCCTAAAGGCTTAATACTTGTGACCCTCCCAATCGTTAACATGCTGCCGCGCCCAGTCCTTGGAAGGATCAGAATGCTCTGATGTCACAACAACTTGGGTCTGCTTCAAGATGTGTTTTTGACTGTCGCCATCGTCATCTATGCTTCGCCGTGACTTGTCCGTTTCTCGATAGCTCACATCGGTGGTGAAAGGGGATTGCATGGCACCCAGCTCCAGACTTCCTTCTGCCTTGTTCTGCGAGTCGCCCCGCACCCGGGTGTGTGTAGATCTGAGAGCAGACTTGTGGGACTTGAGATGTCTAGAGTGATGGTCGGAATCGCCAGCGCTGTCATCAGTACTACGTCCAAAGAGGGGCAGGCTAAGTAATGGTCGCAAGGCCGGCATCGAGCCGGCGATGATACCAATACCCTCCTCAAGAATGGACCACAGGCCAATCGCTCCAGTGCTGTACATGAACTCGGCGGGATCGCTGTATAACGTGAGGAAGCGTAGCCGAACAATGGTTGCGCAGCTTGCACTAAGCAGAGGAATTAGTAAGGTATATGGGCGCAAGGCGTTGACGGGCAACTTACAAGGCCGCAAGTCCCAGCATGACGATGACTGAAAGCTTAACCCGGGGCTTCATCTGGATGTTCCACAGCAGAATTCCTGGAAGAATGGCAAGGGTCCAGTCGGTCAAGATTGAAACGGCAGAGAAGAAGAAGCCGAGGTTGGCGTTGAGCTGCGGGTTGCATTCGCCCTCCACCTCCTTCCAGAGCGCAGGGAGTGGATGACAAACGTTGGCCGTGGTGATGATGAAGATAACGGCGGTCAGGACCGTCATGATGATTACCGCCCAAATGGTCCATACGAATCGGCGCTGCGAATCCGATATACGGAGAAGGCTGACACAGATGCTCACCTTGATAGGCACCGTGCAGGACGAGTAGAAGATCTGGGCAATGAAGAAGAGCTATAACCGTGCATGGTTAATTCCACCATACTATCCATCCAGGGGGCTGAGAAACGTGCCTTGGTTCCTTTCTGAATATCTTCAGTTGGGTCAAGAAACTTTGAATGCTGTCCTGCGCCGTGAAAAGAGCAAACAATGACTAAAGCCGCTGTGACGGAGTAGAGGGCCTGACATCCTCACCAGTTAGTTACCGGATCTGTATCTCGAGAGTAGCTAGCCAAGCTGTACATACAAGGCCGCCGCACATAAGCCAGTCGTCCAAACCGAGGATCTTCTTCCATGAGCGCACAGCCACTCGCATCACAGTGACTATCCAAGACAGCGCCAGCATCACAATGGTGACGTAGAGGAGCTGAACGCCCTCGCCCGCCAGTTTAGACATGTTGGCGGTGATCCGAAAGGCCGGTGTGCAAGGAGGAGAATGTCGAGGATTCGGAGGAGAGCGACGCGGCCATGCATGCACGGATGTCGGCAGATGGTGGACCGGAGTGACGACGACCCAGGAGGAGATTTGTAGAGTGTTGAGATTCTCGGGAATAGAGTAGGTTGAGGAGCCACCGAAAACACAGATGAACCAACTGGAGCGGATTCCCACAAACCGGGCAGTAACATATACTCGAATCCCCACTGCCCCTGAGAGACATGAAGGACAGGAGCAGGGGAATGATACATGCTCGCAGGCAGATTACCGGCACTGCTCCGATCTACGCCATTTCAACAACCTGGCCCTGCACTAGCTCTATTGACCCATCTTCTCAAGTGGATGTAACGATTCTCAACTTAGCCAAGGGCTGGCCCATAGATGCATACTCAGACAGCAGATCTTTTGTATGTCATTAAAGCGGTTCAAGTTGGCCCTTGATCTGTTTGTTTCATCCACTTGTTATTATGATTTAATTGAAATGATACGATTCACAACATTCTACGGGACTCAATCATATTGCCTCTTGAGGGATGCTCCATATCACTGACCACCCTCGTCTGCATGGAATGCCACGCTATGTGCTCGTGGCACCCTTACCATACCCTATTATTAACGTCTCTTTCAAGATCTATGGATTTCTTGGCACAGGATTTGGTCCGGTAATAGAGGACCCTCTGACATGGGACAGAGACATCCCCATACTAGCCGGTACGAACTGCGGATACCGGCACAACGGCCCATAAGAACCAGAGCCCACCTAAATACTGCATTCAGAAATCGGGAAACATCCTCACATGTTTGGCTTATTCAGCCATCTCTCTCAGTAAAAGCAACAGTTGCTCTCAAAGTATCTGCGGAGAGTCAAGCTCGGGCCGTGATTCAACGGATACATTGCCCAGCAGTATTTTACGCAACAGGACGGAAAACCGTTGTGCATCGCGGAGAATAAGGCTATCCACTTTACGGGGTATCCACGCGGAGGGTTTGTCAGAGTTGCGCTCGGCTGCAGTCTAGACAAGGTCCAAGCTCTCGCGGTCTCGGCCCTTTTGCCTTGAAGCTGTTGTTGGTGGGAGGCAAATCCCAGCGGCAAGTATGTGCTCTTGTTAGGAGATAGAGAAATACACGTCAAGAAACCACAAATATTCCAACTCTATAGGAGATAGTTCGTAGGTAGTTTCAACGTCTAAATTGGTGCACAAAACCCAAAAATCATGGACGTCGGATGGTCGATGTCACCGGTCCTGGTGTTCCTGGCGCTTCCCAGCGCTCGGTGCAACATTTTCAACTGCCGTCTTGGGCCGAAAACTAACAATTTCCCCTAGTCACTGGAAAGCTTCAAGGTTGGCAAGGGTCAGAGGCAATATTCCGAATTCATGCAGGGTTCAATCGATGTGGAACATGAAAGACTTGCGGTGTGGTGCGAAATTGGCATCAATCTCTCAAGAGAACAGAACAAGTTGTTTCATGCCAAGCTCTTAAACTCGAAGGAATCCGAATTGTTTTGCTAGTGAGTCGTATCCCCATCCATCCATTCATCACATCTCATATTCCTACACCATGGCCGAATTCACTTTTGAAGACAAGGATCTGACTGGCCTTAAGGGCAAGGTTGTCGTCCTCACTGGTATGTTCTCTTGATATGGTTCTGGAAGCTGGAGGGCTTCTCACGAACCAGCAAAACAAATATAGCCCCTTCTTAACACTTCGCGTGCAGGAGGGTCTTCCGGTATCGGTCTGGCCACCGTCGATACTCTTTTGTCTCTGGGAGCCTCTGTCGTCAGCGGTGACATTCAAGCCCCTGCTCAGACGCCTGAAGGCCCTTTCACCTTTGTCAAGACCGATGTTTCAGTCTGGGCCGACCTCCTCGCCCTTTTCAAGAAGGCCAAGGAGACTTATGGCCGTGTTGACCACGTTTTCGCCAACGCTGGTGTCGGCCCTCGCACCGATTACCTGGCTACCGAGGTGGACGACAACGGCGACCTCAAAGAGCCTTCCAGCTTCCTCCTGGACATCAGCTTGACCGGCGTTATCAACACGGTCACTCTCGGCATCAACTACATCCGCCAGCAGCCCGAGGGCGGCAGCGTTGTCATCAACGGCTCCGTGACTGGCATCCAGCGTCTCCGCGCTGTTGACTACAGTGAGTCCAACTAAAACGCGACACATCGAATGCTTCTTGGCAACTGACAACATTTCGCAGCAACTGCCAAGCACGCCGTCATTGGCTTTGGCAGAGGTCTCGTCCCGGCCATCAGCAAGGCTCAGCTGCCTATCCGCGTCAACACCCTGGCACCGAGTTGGACTGACAGCAGTGTGCTTCCGGGTCTCGTCGACCTGATGGCGAGCATCGACGTGGAGGTTCAGCCGGCTTCGGTCGTTGCCCGAGGTGCCGCTCTCATGATGGCCGACGCTTCGCGAAATGGACAGCTCATTCACATCCAGACTGGCAAGTACCAGGAGATTGATGAGTCTCTGCTACTTCCCACCGCGCTCAAGATCATTGGTCCCGACTACCCTGCCGAGGATGTCGTTCTCGAGCGACTGGGCATGTAATATAACTCCGTATTATGGGTACTAATGAACATCCGCCCTGTCTGAAACATTAGACATGATAGTCAATTGAAATAATAACCAAACGATTTCTAATATGATTCACGGATCTGAAGTTGAGCATGACCTTGTGAATTCTTGTATAGGCCGAGGGGCAAAATTACTTGAACATTATGTTAGCGCCAAAGCAAACTCATCTACTGGCCTTTCACAGCGTCCCTTCTACAAGCAGATCACTTGGACCATGTAGAGCACTCGTTATAGCGGCCCCTCCACATTCCGAACTGTTAGTTTCCTAAACAAGGTCAGGGCTGCAGGAGGCGTCGACGAAGGGGTTGCCGAAAAGGGTTTCTAGAAGAGGCTGGCGATACCCCTAGGAACTGGGTCGGACGGGCCGGGAGCCTCACACAGCGCGGCGCGATCCTAGCCCGGGCTAGTGTGTGTGAGAAGAGGAGAACTTGGCTGGGAATAACGTGGGTGACAGAGAAGCCAGGATCCCAAGGAGATTTGTGGAAATTAGATGAACTTGGGAAAGCTGGGGCTGAGCACGGATGATCTGTTCAGGCAAAAGTGGGCAAGGCTTGCTGTGCCATCCATTGCCACTTGGAGATTCCGTGTGTCAAGGCCCTTTGAGTAGCGCTGTATCAACGAACGATCTCCCAATCATGGAGCACACATTACCCCTGGCTTCGTCTCAAGGCCACACATTGAACTGCTACAGTACATACAAGTGCTGACTGGCTGTGGCCCGGATCTCCAAATGGAGGATCCGGTGCTATCTTGGTATGTGAAGGGCTAGGCACGCAGACAGGTAGGGAGGCAGGGAGGATATATCATTTGAACCATGTGTTTGATGGACAATGGGCGACCCAATCGGCTTATACTCGCGCTGCGCTGGTGTGTCTTCTCACACACAGAGTACATACACAAGGTCTTACTGGAACCATGGTGGAACCATGGGCTACGTCGACGGCATCTAGACCCCGGCGCTCAGATGAGATGCAACACTAGCTTATGCACCATGTCAACTGACAACAGCTTCTCTTTACTAACCGGGCGCCTGCTCTCTGTGGCTCAGCCCATCCAGAAATGCTCGGACAGTCAGGCTATGATAAGCACAATCCCACAGCCACAACGATATAGGCCCATGGTGTCTTGCCTCCCAATCATCGGCAGCCTGCTTGAGTTTTAGAAGCAGTCACATGACATGGTCACGGGGAAAGCTGTGTAGCCAGACTTGGGAAACTCAATGCAGACAGGCGGCAACGACGAAAGCTTGGATATTTGTCGCACGAGGTTGAGATCAAGGTCCGTCGTGTACACTACAGTACAATTGGGCGTGTACAGTAGTACTCGCTGGAACGAATATTCCACAGAGGATCTCAGCTGTCTCCACCGTGGCTTGCATCCATGGGCTCTGCATTGCCTTTCGCCTCTTGCTGACCATCCAGATGACGCAATGTCTGCCACCCACAATCCCGCACTGCCTCAAGAGGGTGTAGGCGAGGCAGATGCGGGATGTAAGCTTCCAGAAAGCTGATGGGCTTCTTTGCCAAGGGCCTAATCGAGTCCACTTATTTATTCATCTCATGTCTGCCCAAGCACCCTTGCCATTGACAATTCCAAGACGGTAGCACCAGCATCGTTCGGAGCTGCGAAGCGCATTTGCCTATACTCCGTTCCGTGACATCTGATACCAATCCAGTGCTGCCTAGCATGTCAGCACCACCTCCACCCTATCAAGCGGCTGGCGATCCAGCCTACGAAGGGACGCGAGCGTCCACCTCGCCACCCGAGGACGACCTAACAGCCGCATTTGCGAACCTACAGATCAAGCCGTCGGCTCACGGCCCGGACACGGACATCTGCCTGGCCCATCTTAGACTTCTCTTTGCTTTCCAGACACTGAAAGAGGATGTTGGATACACCGACGGCCTATGGGGGATCTGGGATACCCGCGCCGATGGCAACTTTACCCTGGCCGACAACGGGGAAGTGACAGAGCGCTCGTATGCCAAGAGCGATCCTCCTAGTGCCAAGCAGAAACAGAAGATCTTGAGCAAGATTCGCGAGAAGCGATGGGCTCTCTATGTTGCGCGTGCTGTAGATCGCTACGAGGCCTGGTGGAGTAGCATCATAGGCAACGGACCCTTGACCGAGAGGGACATGACTCAAGAGAATACCCCAGCTTTCGAAATGTTTCCGACGGCATTGGAGACCAGTTACTGGAAGAATGGGACGCTACCGCCCTTAGGTATGCCGTTTCATCCCCAAGCAGGCATGCCCCTCTACTGACACTGTAGTCTCTTAGACGTTTTAATGGTCTTTCATGCCCACTTGCTTAACCCCTACAACTTTTTGGAAGATTGTATGCGGAAAGGATATCGAAGTTTTTGGCAGAGCGGGTTCCCGTGGCATCTGGTCAATCCTGCCATTGATGCATCATTCAACTACGACGTCTCTGATGATGACAAGGCCATTTGGGTGGCAAACACGGGGCGCCAATGGGACAACATGGACGAAAGCCTCCACCAACGTCTGAATTGTCCGGTATGCAGTCAGCCCCTCGAGATCCCCTGGACAACAACTGGTCTTGCCGAACACCCCAAGACATCAGAACGGCCCGGTCTGGTCGGGTCTGGTTTTGGGGACGGGAAGCTCGAGCACAGCTGCCCTAGATGCGCAACTCGTATCAACAAAGAAATCCTTAGTGTGGCTCAGTTCTGCCGAGATGCCCGGGATCTGTTAGTCAAGGGCTCGCCCATGCCCGGCACTGTCCTCGAACCGTCCACCGGAAAGCCCGTGGTCACGAGGCCGACATCGAAACAACCGTGGGATGTTCGCACGTTTCCTAATCGCATGATCCATTACGTGCTTCGCATCCAGGTCCAGCAGCTTCTCAACATACGTCGTCCAGACGAAGCACCCACAATGGAGACAGTACGGGCAATGATTGAGGACCAAGTCGTCAGAAGCCAATCGGCTCTTTGGGCGATTCATAATGAGTCCGGAAAAAAGACTTCCACAATTCCGAGGACCGTAGATCCTCTCTCAAAAGCTTGCATTCGCAAGATGATGTTTAGCTATTGGGACAACTTCAGCCCATTTGCCCTCGATTTGTCTGGCGCCGTTATGCGTCAGGGCATCTTTACCGAAAAGATGTGCAAGATTGACTGGTTGCATTCTCCTGTCGCCCGCGACACCATGGCTAGACTGTGCATCAAGTATACCCGATTTATCAAAATCATGGTCGACAACCCGAGCAAGATGGCTGTTCCAACACTGGACGTTGATCTGGCATGGCATACCCATCAGCTCTCCCCTTCGGCATATTACAAATACACCGTCTCCGTCGGAGACAAATACATCAGACACGACGACAAGGTCAAGGATGACAAGCTCAATGATGGGTTCGAGTGGACGAGTAAGACGTACCAGGACATGTATGGACAAGTGTATTCTGAGTGCACTTGTTGGTACTGCGAGTCTGTACGAGCCTCGCATATATCGTCAATTGGCAGGGTTCTTGGCCTTTCAAAGAACGACAAATGTGAGCGTTCTTCCAGGGCCCCTTCTCTAGCACCACTAACTCCCTCCAGTGGCGGAAGACTTTTACGAGTCTGGGACAGCGGACCTCTGCCCTCCGGATAACTCGGCTCATATTTCATCACACAATGCTGTACAAACAGTTGACGAATTCTCTCTTCCCACAAACGCCGCAGAGAGACTCCAAAGACGAGTCCACAAGCTTCAACAGCTCCGTCTCGAGAACAACTATCAAAAGGCTTGCAGGCGCGCCGAGAAAAAGGGCCGCAAGCTACCTCCCAAGGATCAATACTACGACCACTGGGGCTATACCTACTACAGTAAGTGACTGGTCTTTGAATTTTAAGCGAAAACAGGCTCTAATAGCTTTATGACACAGTGTATGGTCCATACATGTATCCCATGTATCTCACGCCTGGTATATACTACGCAGACCCCGGTTATGCGAATGCGGGAGGATGTGCTGCAGGGGGAGGGGCAGCATGCGCCGGAGGTGATGGTGCAGCTGGAGGTTGTAGCAGCGGAGCAGGTGGTTGTAGCAACGGAGTATGTGGAGGAGGAGGAGACGGGGGCGGAGGCGGTGGTGGATGTGGCGGTGGGGGAGGAGGAGGAGGAGGAGGATGCGGAGGAGGAGGAGGAGGAGGAGGCTGTGGAGGAGGCGGTGGTTCGTGAGGAGCTTATTCATAGTGTAGCTCATTTTCATCCATTTGTACGCCAGTTACCAGTAGTAGCGAATGAGTGGCGTCGGTTTCCAGCTACTTGCCAGCTTGTATCAAGTATCAACAGCTTATTACGACACCTGCCCTTTGACTCTGCTCCTGTGCATAGTATATGTACCAAGTGGAGCGTAAGTGGGTTAACCTTGTTCATAGGCGTTTAACCGTTGGGGCTTCCACTGTTAGCATTTGTTCAAGTATTGATTGTCTATTTAATGACTATGCTATGCCCTAGGGATCCTAAAGATTGGATACTCGGCACCTGTGGTAACAGGAATGATGTTGAACGTAACAAAACTATCAATGTTTTCCGGCTCCAACGCAATGAACGCAAGAGCGGCATTCTTCTGCCTCGTAGACACATAGAAACTACCCGCCGGGAGCCACAGATTGCGACTGGAGGACTTGGTCGTAACAGTGTTGAGGAAGTGGCCTTCATACAGATCAGTGTCGACAGAAGCTGATGCGATAGTCATTGCTTCGACCGTTCCGTTGAACGCGTGCTCCAGAGTCTCCACTTCAACACCCTGGATTTCAAGACGTTCGACGATATCCTTCCATGTCCTGGGGATAAGATATCCCTCGGGCCTTGCGCGGGTCAAGTTTGCCACAGAGGGCGTTGTGCGGAAGAACTCGATGGGCGCCTGGACAACGCTACCGTTCTTGGTGTCGATCATGGTAAACGTTCTCTCTTCACTCTCGTAGTAGTCGGTGACCACAATGTCCTCATCGCTGTTGGTAAACTCTTGACGTGCGTCTTCGACGGCTGAAAGAACACTCTCAAACTTATCCCTTGCCGTCTCAAGAGCAGTTTCAATCTTGATCAGCGCAGTCGCAACACGACGCTGGAAATGCTGGTTCGCGATCCGAATGCCACGCATCTCGCATAGGAATGAGATGGTCTGTAAGAGACCAATGGCATTACGGCCAGTTCGGGCCTCTGTAACGGCCTCTTCGAAAACGATTCGTGAGCCCGGCGTGCTGTTCGACGGGCCTGTGACGTACGGCTCCCAGCGCAGGCCGTACGACTCTAGACGCTTGCCCATGGCAGGGATGAAGACGTCGAGAACCTGCTCGCGGATCTTGGGGTGGATATTGGGGTTGATGCCTCCGGAGATGAGGGCATCTGCACCATGCTGGTAGCTACCACCATACACAGTGGGTGCTGTAAACTCGTCTATATAACATTTTAGCGGGTGATTGGGAGGGTCCTGAGATTCTCATCGCTTACGCATGTCAAGGGAGATGTGAGGGCTCCATTCGGCGACAATCCGCCTGATATGCCTCGTCTGCTCTCTCATGAGCTTGATGTGATCTCTGTTGGGGTCAAGATTGCAGGCCAGTTGACGCTGAAAGTATGATACGCCGTCTACGTTGTATCGCGGCAGGATCTTGATATCCATCTTCTCCAGGATGGACTTTGCCCAGGCTTGGTCTGCGTCCATCTTGCCCAGAAAAGCAAGAACTGATTCATCGGCTGCTGGCTCATTGCCGTGAATAGCGCCTTGGATGTAGACTCTGAGCTTGGTTGTATTGCGAGAGTTTGGCAGTGAAAGGAAGACGTAGGGAATGGCACGACCCTCTTCAGACTGGAAGTCTGCGGACTGATATGACATCCAATCGTTTCGACGAGCCAGAGACCGGATGAAAAAGTCTGAAACGTGTCAGAAAGGCCATAACCCACAACGATGAAGGTCAGTTTGCACTTACCGAGTTCAATGTCATCCGTCGGCCCATCCGTTCCGTTGGCAAACGTAGCTGGGACGCCTTTGGGGTTCAGGAAAGCCGGCGATAGCAGGGTGATGTTGACATCCGGAAAGTTCTTGGCAACAATGTCTGAGTCCTTCTTTACGGGGACCGAGTTCTCTCCATACTGGAGGCCAGCTTGTCGGCCGCCTGATTGCGCGACGATACCCGATGCCCAGAGCATCACGGCACTCAGTGCCTTGCCATGTAGTGTCCGTACCATTTTACTCAAGGTCGAAGGTTATCCGGCAGCGGAAGAGAAGGGTATGAGGTACAGGCAGTCACACGCGCCATATATGTAGCAAAGTACGGCAGGCTTTTAAACTCCCGGTTTGCCTTATCAACAGCCCGTCATCGGCCCTGTCAATTCGGAATTGTATTTGCGGGCGGGGTATGTGACATAGCATGTCGATTGCAAGTTGGTCCTTCGAGCTATGATGTAGGCAATTGGAGACGAGCCAGGGAGGCCTTGCGTAACTTGGCTTGGCATCATCCATGTTCGTTCTTTGAAGGGGAGCGATGTTGCTCTCTAACAAGCTTCACTTGTGCGTTCTCGGCCGCTACTTGGCACCCAGACGGTTTGAACTTGGAAGGGCACGTCGACGATGCCACTCTGAGCATAATTGATGAGCTATTCGAGATGAGTGTAGTGCCGAACCTGGATTGCCTACTGCAATCACCTTTTCTCCAAGCTCGTTCTTTATTCTCCCGTCGGCAGATGTTTATGACCTCACGGGGTCTGATCAAACCTGCAAGCGTGCGGAGGATTAAGCTATTAGACTATTCGACCTTCCCCATCAGGCAACGAACGCCGGCATCTGCCCCGTATGTTCCTCATTCTTATTCTTAACCAAGCCTAATCATTGGGGCTAGCGCTACTTATCTAGTGATGATCCAAAGAACGGGCTCATAAGCAGGGGCTGTGCAAATCAATGTTGCCCGCCCTTTGATGGAAAGTGTCTCCGCGATTGAGCGTCTCGATTCACAGTGCTCGTCTCGCCCAGCCCAGCGGTCTGAAGATCGGCAGGGGGTGTACCTGAGGTGATAAGGCGGCACATTTGCATGATTGTTGATAAGCCAGGGTTTCCCAAGAGCCGTAGGCATCCGTAAACACTGGTCCGATAATCGTAGACAGTCAGTTATGTAAGCTTATTTGAGTTACTGAATAGATCTCGGGCTCTACAGATCTCTCAATTCAGTGCCCTGATTCCCAAATCATTGTCAGAACGCTTCAAAGTGTCGGTAGGACTATGTAAGGCGCCTCAACCCCAGTCCCATGTCCAACCCCAACCCCTCTTATGCACATGTCGTGCGATTGAGCGACGGACTGCTTATGCTGTAAGAGCCTGGCATATACGATGGCTTGCTAAATTCAATGAGAAACATGGCGCACCATCCTGGCTACGGTCAATTATTAGCCACTGATTAACATATCGCACTTATACTGACCGCGGCGGTGTACTTGTAATTTCAAACGAGAGGTGCATCCTGTGCGCTGTTCAGTCGTTCTAGGGGGGATGCATATGTTCTATCTCGCTATGTCAACCTTGGACAATATATTCGCTATGTGATTGCGCCACATGGATCATGTATATACGGCGACGTATTCGGCTATAAAGTTTCGTGTTCTGATGCTCGAGCCAAAGCAGAATAACTGTTTACCAGGGAACAAGCTGGGCATTGGTCCTTCTATTTCTCTGCCAGTTTTCTTCTCACAGTTCTCACTTCTCGGCTCTAACCCTGTAGTCTATACCATGGCCTCTTCGACTTTGACACGTAAACGAACAAGTAGAGCTAGTTCCTAACTATTGCTAGTGACCAACATTTATGACATCTTACAATCGTTTCACAATGATCCGTGGGCAGGTCCAAAAACCGATATTTCGAGAGGTCTCGACAAGTACATACTTGTACATGATCTACAATAAGCTCAGAAAGCCTGATCAGACGGGTTGAAAGCCCAGCCACATGAACTCGGGCTCAGCTTGACAAGGGTTTCAACACCATGTCGGGTAGCAAGCCTCGCATATAATGTGGCGCCAGATTCTTGGCTCTACTCTCTGCTTATGCTTACAGCACAGCAACCCGACGTACGGCATCCTCATGTCCATCCATTCTTCTCAGATCATCATGGGCTGGTTTGTTTGCTGAGCATGCCTCGTAGGATCAATACGAAGTGCACCCCGCTCATCTGCAACCCATCTGCATGGCAAAACGCCTCAACACCATCCAGGCCGCCACGTCACTCGTAGTGGTAGTACATTTGATTGTGGTTATTATGCATGGTTTAAATATCTCTGGTCGCAATATTTCGGTTTCGCTCAACTCAACGGCGGATTTGGCTGGTCACCGCAGCTACGAACATGAGAGTACTCCATTTCATCGCCATCGTGGCAGGCCTGACTCCCATAGGAGTCGGTGCCAATCCTTGCAAGCCAAACACATCTGCCACACTTTCACATTCTACATCCACAATATCATTATCCTCGACTTCCGCCTCACCAACCTCTTGTCTACCACCTGACTCTTGGTGTGGGACTCAAATGAGCGGACCGGGCGGTTACGTTGCAGGCAGAGACGGTCTCGCTAGTCCACACGAGTGTTGGGATTTCTGCAAACTGAAGCGCAGATGGGGTGTTTGTGAGTCCTTCACTTTTGATAAGGATGGAAGATGCCGCATTCAAGGCAAGCCCGCCAAGGACATTGCAAAGAAAAGCCCAGGAAGCGACGAGCGAATCTGGGATAGAAAATGCTGGGAGTGTGGAGTTACCCCTTCCAACACGATTCCAACTGCGACGAACACTGCTCCTACGAGCACTTCTTCATGTCTTTCGCCCACTGCCGTTTGCGAGAAAGAGGCGAAATGGAGAGGCGGCGAAGGGCTTAAGCATCACGGGGAAGGATCGAACATGGACAGTCCTTTGGCTTGTTATGAGATTTGCACCGATGCCCGCAGGCCTTCAAGGTGCAAGACGTTTAGTTTCGAGCCTACTACGAAAACCTGCCTCTTGTATGACAAGTCTGCCAACGTCACGCATATTGCAAAAGAAGGAAGCGGCGTCTGGCTATGGGATCTGGAATGCTGGAAGTGTGGGGTGAGCGGATATGTATAAGCTTCCCGCTCTGGTACGGCCGAAATGACAGGAGCAGCCGACAAACTCAAGTAGAGTGTGGTTTCGTTGATCAACTAATATGTATACTTGACACGCCTGCCAAGTTGTGGTTACCCCATAACTCGCCACTATGGCTAGGCTGCTTTGGATTGGAAATTCTCGAAAAGCTAGTTGACTTGGATAACCTGCGCTACACAATCTCCTTGGCTTTGGCATGAGCAAGCAACTATGTGACGTTTGTCCTCTCAGAATTCCTGGCTTCAAGATTTGATTCAACAGTATTGCGTTCACGCGCAAGGAATACATTGCTTGGGATGAGCTTGAGTGTTGTGTTTCAGCCATTATCATGCTGATGAACAACTTCTTAGAACTGAGGTATTGAGGTTTCTTTAGATTCTGGACAAATCCCAGGAGAAAGTATTGAGGAGATCACTCTTCTCGTAAGACAATGACCACACACGTGGCTGTGGAGAATTGAACATGGAAAGCATGAAGGCCACTGAACAACCAGAGTTGTTGCGTAGTATCCTTTCGTCTCAATACCAAGGCCCATGCAATTGCTTTCCTCGACTGGATGATATTTGAGTCCCGCAAAAAGAGTAAAATTTGCAAAACGAACGGCTCCAAGAGATTGATTGCCTCCCGTGGGGGTCTTTGAAGCTAGCACCCACAACACCTTGCGAAACCGCCGCAAATTCCGTATGGTCAAACTTGGCTGGCTTAGATGAAGCGGGCCCAACAATTTTACCTGCATGTATGTCTTTGCCGATCGGTCCTATGGTCAGATGTGACATCATGGCACATTGGGTCGTGATAACCGGCGGTCATGACTGTCAGCCCGCCTCTTGAATTCGGATCCGGTGTGAGAAAAGAGCAACTCGGGCGCATGGCATTTCCAAATTCTCAATGCAATATCGGCTTTGGGCGTGTTCACTTGACCCGTCCATGCAGTGCAGACGCATGTCAGCCAGGAGGTGTTGGCCAACCGCCGCCGCCGCCTGATCCCCCCTTGATTCTCCAACCCTAAAAAGCATAACTCGAACTAAGCATAACCGCGCATGAGATGGGAGAGGGCCAAAGCCGCGAGAACTGCATGTGACTACTAACCGCACAGACTAATACCGGGCTTGGCACTTGTTAGTCTGGTAGAACGTGGCATGGCGAGCTCCCAAAGCAGTACGTCTCAGCGCCTCGGCCGGCCACCGCACTACCTTAATTTTCGTTCGTGAAACCAGCGGACGCAGTGGCTGAGGGAAATGACCCGGCCCGTCTCACCTAATCTTTTTACCCCTGCGCATGTCTGGGTGTCCAACGTGGGCCCCGAGGAGCGGGAAACGTGCGGAACACCCGCGGGTTACATCGATTAGCGAGACAACTAACTCAATCAACCCACAAGGCCAGAAAGACTTCAACTTGTCTTGACAGATCGTTGAAACAACCATTGAGATTGTAACCGAAACATTTCTCTGTCCCGCTCCGTCACTTGCAATCTATCATGTGCTGCAGCAGAAGTCCCGTGTCAACATGTGTGTTCCACCTGGTCGCCCGAGAGGGATTCGGTGGCTTAGTGGCTGGCAGACCTGCATCTTCATACGCAGTAAGCTCACACCTCACTCTTCTCTCCTGGCGCACTTGTCTGGGAAGCCATCAGAGACACGGCACATGTGGGTCCATGATCAGACATCCGACGAAAAGAAAATAGCCCAGGAGTTAGTTGCTCCTGATGTTGAGTGAACATAAATATCAGAGCTTGCTGCCCCGACTCCAGGTGATGGCCATCCAAACCATACTTGTATATTCCGTACATAGTCAGAAGCGCTTGTTTGCCTCTTGCTCGCCATGTTTACTCGTCTCTTGATTAGCGCCCTCGCCCTCGGGGCTGCAGCCTCGCCAGTCGTCAAGCTTCAACAACGACAAAGCGTTCCTGTCGGCACCGTCATCACCAGCTGCACCGTACCAAACACTGTCGCCTTGACCTTTGATGACGGGCCATTCTCCTTCACTGAACAGATCTTGAACGAGCTTTCTGGTACTGGAATCAAAGCTACATTCTTCATCAATGGACAGAACTGGGGTTCGATCCAGGACCACACATCAACTGTTCAGCGAATGGTCGCCGAAGGACACCAAGTGGGCTCTCATACGTAGGTCAAGCCCCAAGATGCACCTCTCCTTCTCTTGACTGACCGTCTATCAGCTGGAGCCACCCTGACCTGGCAACGATCTCCCCCTCGGAAGTTCAGTCACAAATGACTCAGCTCGAGAATACGTTGCTGAACATTCTGGGCAAATTCCCGACTTACATGCGACCCCCTTACTTCAGCTACAACGACCAGACGCTGCAGACCCTGGGATCGTTGGGCTATCGCGTCATCCGCGCCGATATTGACACGAAAGATTATGCCAACAACACGCCCAACGGCATCGGGCAGAGCATCTCGCTTTTCTCGAGCGGTCTTGACGCTGGTGGCTCCATCACACTAGCGCACGATGTGCACAAGACTACTGCCGATTTGCTGCTTCCGGCAATGATCGCGGAGATCCAGGAGCGCGGACTGAGAGGTAAGTTGACTACTTGAATCTAAGTCGACGATCAACGAATTGCTAACGTTGGTAAAGGAGTTACCGTGGGAGAATGCCTCGGCGAGCCGGAGGGTAGCTGGTACCGAACGTCCCGGGGCTAGGCACGAATTGGCCGCCTATTTTGAGCCATTCAAGTACCTTGGGAATCATTTGAGCGCAACTCCAATCAGTCATTGCCAAGAGTCAAGCCAGGGTGTATTTATTCTTTTGTTCTTTTCTCATGTAACTTCTTCATCAGCGATTTGGGACATATCCCGGCATTAGACTTGATGCAGCGTCTTGGTGTTTCATCTTTGAGCTTGGTTATAATCTGACACTTTGTTTTCTCTATCAGTATATACGAAACAAATAGTACAATCAATCGCTCAATGTCTTCTTAAACTTGACCCCAGCAATTACAACCAAGGTTTGCGCCTGGACTGTCTGATCAATTGAACAGCAAGCTTAACTCCTGATAACCCATCATTGACCTGGATGGATGTGCCTAGTGACTTGCAGTCGACAAAAAGCCCTCGGAATCTGAGCTCGACTCAACTCCCATCATGGTAAGAGGACGTTGAGATGCCCTTCATGGACCAAGTCAAACCATAACCCCTTGAATCCGTTTGCATATCGTGTCCTTACGTGACTCGCAAACTCCCAAATCTCTGTTGAGTGCTGTTCGCGAAACCTCCAAGCTCCAAAACTGCGGAGCATCTCTCCCCCTGCCCCCGGCAGTTCTAGCAGAGCAACCAGAAGTGGAAAGTCGAGTCCAAGGCCCGTGGCCCCGCTGGTTGGCCAGCATCTGAACACGGAAAGCTCATCTAGAATGGTCCTAGCGTAGAGGCATCCCACGCCGTCTTCCATCCCAATGGGGAATCGTAAACGGTGAATAATCAAGAGACTTGCCAGGCGGTACGAGCGTGCCTGAGCTAGTAGTACGAGACCCCCTGAAACGTCATGCCTTGGCAGTTTCAATGGCCACTCGGGATCCCACTTTTTAATCATTGACTCAATACCAGAATACGAGTCCTGGTCGTGATCCGAGTTTGATGCATCTGCTATGCACGACTTGAGCCGATAGCTCTGCTCACACAAATCGTACAGTAGTGGCAATAGTGGCGCACAGAGTCCCACCAATCTATCAACAATGAATCGTTTTGTCTCGGGAAGCCGCAGTATTGGCCTCTCACGCCGAATCAGACACTCAATTGTATCAACAAGCACCGGCGCGAGGGTGATTGGGTCAAGTCCAGGATGTTGGATGAGAGATGGGTACCAGTCCTTGGCGCTAGACAACGCATAACGCGCTATCTCGCGTGTCGATGAGCAGGGAAGCATGGTGTTGTAGACAAGCATGATTTGACCAAGAAAGATGATCACAACTGCGTCTCCAGCTCGTTTGATGTGCGATGATTTTTGCATGAGATTCTGGAGGCAGTGGGACCCATGTCTGACATCAACTCCGTCCAGTCCTTCCGATTGCAGTTGGCGGTATTGCAGCAGCTCCAGGACAGCCGAGTATGCTAGCCCTAGAATGTGCGGCGAATATGACAAGACAAACTGAACTGCATTGCGGAAACTGGGGGCAAAATCTGGCGTAAGCATGAAGTGTCGATGTACCTGGAAGAAAACCTCCGCCGTTGAAAGTAAGCCGTCAAGCTCCGTGTTGCGTTGTGGTGGGAACTTGGGGGTATATCGACTCAACATTGCCGGCTTATGCCCGGCACTCTGAGGTGATGCTGAGAGACAGGAGGATGGCTTGATAATTGAGTGATGGTCAGCTCTCTGAGATGTCAAGTCCATCACGGAAGCCGCTCCGTGCGGAAAATGTTGTTTGGTAGGAGGGCGGCCGATGCGTTTCCTCAGTCTTGCAACGCATCGCGTGCCTTTTGCGAAGCACGTGTCGCAAGACTTTCTCCCGTTACTAAAGATGCACTTCTCTTTGTTCTTGTGGCAGATCTCGCATGCCTTTGGCGAGAATCTGGAATCGTCCCGAGATGTCTGGAACTGGGCGAGGTTTGACAAGCTCATGCTGATGCTTCTCAGAAGTACCAAGACCCTCGTAGTTAGGTATTTGCTACGGTAGCCTGTATAGAAGCGGCAGGAAACCTCCAACTCTGATTCGAGGAAGAGCTTGTCTCATATAATGAAGTGCCTACTTGGCCCGATTAAAGATTAAACAGAGACAGTGAAAGGAAATGCTTCTTTCTCACCAGGCGGCGGTGTCCCAGTTTTACATACCCGAAGGAGCGCGCTACTCCACCCTGGGAGTAGCACTCACCAATCAGGTAGTGAAGGTGAGGAGGTCAAGAACATGTCTACACTCGCCTTCTCTATGCTTACCTTCAGGATACAGAGCCAAATCCGCTTTTCATAATGCTTGAAATTACCGAAGTAAATTCAAAGGCCAACAAGCGACATATCAAAGTGTTTGAGGACGCCTTCTCCTAACGATAGAATGTATTCATTTGATAAGATATGGTAGTCCGCCAGGTGTGGTAATCTTGGACTCCGCGGTCAAGGATAATGCTAAACTAACCAAAATGAACGAGATATAGTGAGAATGAAGCAAGTCTTTTTGATCGGCGCAAAGCCCCACTGGCAAAACTCAGTATCGGCTGACCCATGAAGATGATCATGTATCTTGTCTCACTGGGACTGGGATTGATAACGACTCAATTGGCTGGGGGTGATGTTGAGAATCATGTCTTCGAGCCAAAATTACTACGAGTCTTATTCTTGAAAACCAGATCATCGTATCCTTTCCAGGCTCTAAGTATCAAATCACATAGCGTGACTTAATAAGGATTGAACTCGCATCGTCAAGTATCTGTCAACTTGATATGAAAAAGACATTGACTTATCAGCACAGAGCAGAGTCTGTTTATCAGAGGAATTCATTGCATTCATCCGCCGGACCAAGCAGGTTCCCGTATGACCATCATGTTTCCATATGACCTGCTCCCACACTAGTACTACAGTCAGAAGTACAATCACAGTATAAGTCATACGTACAACCTTACCAGTCGACACTCGCTTGCTTCGCACAAGACCAGTTTGTAAGTCTTTTCCTGTCTTCAACCCGCGCGAGTTTACCCCAAGTCCACAATTCAAATTCAAATATCCAATGACTCAGCCAACCTTGCATTCCATTAAGCAGGTTTTCTTCGAGATGACACAACGGCTAACCCTATGAAGGCTCGCTATTCTCAAGGCCAAAGGAAAATTGGCACAGCCAGAATCTCCAATAGAAAGTGCTTAATCCCTGTTCAACTTTGCCGCTTCACGTACACGTACGCGTACACGTAGTAGCACGATGGCCGATTTGGCTCGCCCTGATCTTCTGTTGAAACTTAGCCAACTTTGTGGGGTGGGGTAAAGAGAAAGATTGGCCAATTAGTGAACAATAATATTAATCACTCATTAGGTGGTCGTCGATTGGCCTGATACTGTAATCCAGATACCGACATCAAGGTAGTTTACCTCCCTTTTTCAGAAATAGCCGTTGACGGTCCGGCACAAGTTGATTTTACAAAATTCCTATATGTGAAGGCGACGTCGTTTTCAACCATGAGCGCCGCCAGAGGTGTGTCGCTCTAGTCGTGTGCTTATTCTCGTGGCTGACTCTAGTTCTAGCCTTCTTTTTAGGCAATGAAGCCAAGTCCAAGGAGGAGAAGCGGCTTGTGTGGAAGCTGGGTGAGATGAGCTACCACCAGCCTACTAGTTGCCCAAGTTGACCTCGTCTAATACTATATGATTTCTAGACTTCTTCATCTTGGTACGAGGTTATCCAGAACTATGCGACGCGAAAACATATTAAGTTGTTGGTAGACGTATTGCTGTCTGTGTTATTTCGTCAATTACCTAGGTGAGTAAAACCTCGCAATCAGAATCTCGTTTGATCTAATCCGCTCTCAGATCGGGCGGCATTCGCCAATGCATATGTGAGTTTTCGTCGCATCGCCAAAGCTTGCTACTGCAGTTTGGTAACCATGGAATCGTACTAGGTGGCCGGGCTCCGAGAAGCCCTGAACATGACTGGCCATGACTACAATACGGTTCTTGCTGTTACACAGGCCGGGTAAGTTTCATATCCAGATACTGCGCGTCATACTAAACAGCAAATCAGAATGGCGGTAGGAAACATTCCACATGGAATCATCATTCAGAAGATTTCACCGAGAATCTGGTTACCTCTTATGGCTGGGATTTGGGGTATATTAACTGTGCGTTGCCAATTCGCAAGTTGTGATTGCTTCTCGCTCACTTCCCGTCTTTCCATGGCTCTGCCTCCACGTCCATGGGCTAATCATTATTCGTTGATACAGATGATAAGTGCAGCTGTAAAGACTACCGGCCAGCTCTGTGCGGTTCGCTTCTTCCTCGGACTCGCCGAGGCCAGTACTTACTCTGGTACAATCTACATCATCGGTTCTTGGTATACTCCCCAAGAAATCTCTAAACGCACTGCCATCTTTACCGCATCTGGCCAAGCCGGAAGCATGTTTGCAGGTGTCATGATGGCGGCGATCCACAAAGGAATGCGTGGCATGGGTGGCCTAGCTGGCTGGCAATGGGTCTTTCTGATAGGTATGGTTGAGTCTGCGGTCCATGGGCCGAGAGAGAGTGCTCACATTAGTCACAGACGGCATCATTACCCTTCCCGTTGCCCTCTTTGGCTTCTTCTACTTCCCCGACATCCCGGAGAACACAAGAGCAAGCTACATCAGCGAGTCTGAAAGAAAACTCGCCATTCTGAGGATGCCACCGATCAAAGAGGACGGCCACAACATCAATCCCTTGTCCTTGGCAAAGCGACTTCTCCTCACGCCCATGTTGTAAGTCGCCCCTTGTGCAATCGTATCGGCGAGCATGTGCTCATAGTCAAACAGCTGGATACTCATCTTCTGGTCACCCCTCTGCTCCACTCTCGAGGCCTACACGATCCAAAGCAACTTTCTGCTCTGGCTCAAATACCACTCCAAGAGTTTCAGCCAGACCCAGATCAATACCTATCCTATTGGCGTGCAGGCTGTTGGCATAGTCTCCAACATCCTGGGGGCTTGGTACATGGACGCCACGGGCACCAGAGTCCCCATGGTCATATTGGCATGCGTACTTCAGATTGTATGCGCGTCAATGCTCCTCGTCCGGAATCTCTCGTACGCTGGAACCTTTTTCGCCTTCTACCTCGCTGGATCAGCGTACATGGTCAACCCGCTCATCTTTGGCTGGGCAAACATGATTCTACAAAGGAGCGGCGACGATGCCGTACGAAGTGTGACCCTGTACTGCATGAACCTCAGCTCAGTGGTCCTGTACACATTCTGGGGGATTGTGCTGTATCCTGCAGACGATGCTCCCTATTGGAAAAAGGGGTCCATCGCTATGCTCGTATGTTGCGTCGTCACACTCGCCTTTACGTCTGTTGTCTACAAGGTAAGAAGGGAGAATGCGAAGTTGTGTAGCCCCAATAATTTACTGACTGTTTTGCCATAGCTTGATCGAGATACTCGGCAAAGCGATCACTCAACTCCATCGGTGGATACTTCAATACACACAGGGCAATCGAGAAGGTCCGCAGAGGAACAAGATGCCAAAAGGACCGTGGACGGAGCACAAGGGAAGAATGTATAACAAAAGTTGAAGCAACGAGAAGAA
This sequence comes from Pseudonectria foliicola, assembly GCA_003693505.1. Classification (NCBI taxonomy): domain Eukaryota; kingdom Fungi; phylum Ascomycota; class Sordariomycetes; order Hypocreales; family Nectriaceae; genus Pseudonectria; species Pseudonectria foliicola. The sequence goes on along the minus strand of QUZD01000003.1, from coordinate 259,540 downwards.
ACCTTGTAGTATTAGGGACCTAGTCCCTACAAGCCATACAGTAGTCGCTTTCGACATCTCCAGTTCCATTTCTGCTCTTAACCAACAGGATTGTTTGTTGAACATGGCAAAAGCGGAATGGATTGCGGTCACTTGGCGAAGACAGTCACTCAGCCGTTCCAGAAAAAGAGTCGCTTGTGAATGAATAGTCAAGTGGTTACTATCAACTCGTGGCTGGTATATGTATGAGTACATGCTATTGCGCTCTCTAAACTCCATTCCAAAACGACTCATGCTAGATTATGTACAACGCTGATTATGCTGATGGGTTCATGTTCAACCCTGCTGCGTGCCCAAGTGGTATCCCCACAAGCGCTGACGCTCTAAACTCCACCATCGGGCAACAGCCTTGGCTTCGGTAGTCCACGTGGCGGCCTCTGGGCCGTGACGGTCTCCAACCACTTCAGCAAGATCCTCAATGGACCAGGCGGAGATGGGCCGCAGCTCCATTGGATCGCTCTTGAGATCTGTAAAGGTGTACTCGAACACCTTCTCGAGAGGCATGACCAGTCTCCACGGCACATCGGCGGATGTGACAGCGAGCATGCCTGCTCCGGAATTAATGACGGCAAAGTTCCACGCCCGTCGGCCCTTCTCCGTCGTCTTATAGGGTCGAATGAGAGATTGGCCTTCGTAATCCTGAACCAGGTCGGACGCAATAGCGGTATCCTTCTTGTTCAGGGAGCCAGTGTTGATGAGGAGGTCGAGGATGGTAGGGAGGACGGAAAGGGTGGTTGCGTTGGCCTCGTATTGGATTCGCGGGAGGTGAGGGTGTCTAAAGCTAATGGGGACTCGGAAGTCGCTGATGTGACCGACCTCGTAAGTACCGGTCTTGTGGTAATCTTCCTTGAAGGCCTGGCCGTGATCGCCGGCAAACACCACGAGTGTTTCGTTGGAGATGCCTAGGTCATCGAGCAGCTGCATCATCTCTCCCATCCAGGCGTCGTGGAATCGGATAGTGTTGAGGTATTTATTAAAGTCTTTGTGCCAGTTCTTGACACCATTCGTGGGTAGGTAGTCGGTGTCGTTGAACCATTGGGGCGTGTCCCAGGCGTGGTGGGTTCCGGTCGTGAAGTGTGACATGAAGATACGTTTGTTGTTGGCGGTGGCATTGGTAACATAGTCCCTGATGTAGGGCTTGAGGACGGGTTCGGGGAACCCAAAGTAGTTGACTGGCTTGTACATCGGATCCGATGCATTGTATCGGGAGGCATCCTCCTTGAGCTCCTTGCGGGCAATGATGTGCTTGAAGCCAATCTTTTGATCAAAGATTTCTTGTCTGTCGTACTGCTCGGTCATGGACTCGAACAGCGCTGGGTACCATTCCTGGTCTCTGAAATCGTCTGCTGGCGCAGAGGTGTTTTCCTTGACTCGGTTGAAAAGGTCGAGAATCTGAGGCAAGCAAGGCTGGTAGCTGCTTGTGTCGGCCTCGTCAAACTTCTCGACGGGCATCGGCCAGGCACCACAGTGGTTGACGGCAAAACTCTTGGTCGACATGGTGGCGGTAGTGAAGCCACCAACCACGTTGATTCCACCGAATCCTGGCTCCGTCTTGTCGTCCCACATCGGTCTCGGGGGGTCGTAGATTGAGCCGTTGACAGTAAAGTTTCCAGAGAGTCCTGTAATCTTCTCAATATGAGGCGTGAGATTGGCCAGCCGCGCGTTGACCGCCTCTCTGTCGTGCTCCTCATTGGCTTGCATGATGAGCTGGTAGATGTCGGAGCCCTCACGGAGGGGGAAGAGTTCCTGGCGCAGACTCTCCATCAGGACGAAGACGACGTTCTTGATCTTGACGGTTCCGTTTCCAAGCACCTCCTGGAGGGGCTCCAGGACGTCGCTGTCGAGGTTGGAAATCTTGAGAGGGTCATCGACGGGGTTGTAGTAAGGATCGCGCATCTTGATGGCCGGGCACTTTTGCTGCCAGGTCTTCTTGGAAGCCGCATTTGACCCGGGAACGTTGGCATCGAATCTGTCGGGGTTCCACCGCCAGAAACCCCGAGGCATATCCTTGGGAAGCCACTTGGGGCTGTACTTGCGATACTTCTTAACCAGGTCGCTGTTGCGGCCAGGGGCCCAGCCCTTAAAGTCGCCCTTGGCGTTTCTCCAGTTGGAGCTGCTAAGAAGGTTGGGGAAAGGCCACGGATTCTGCATGATCCGCCTCTGCTCGGCGCAGTGGTCGGCCTCGGGTCGGAAAACATCGAGGATGGAGACGGGGAGGGTGATGGACATGTAATCATAAGGCTTATGGGGGCGGATAGCCACCGTGACGGCGAAGAAGACAACGGTGATGGCCTTGAAGATCCAGCCGGGGATAGAGACGCCACAGCGAGGACGTTTCGGTTCGATGGCCACGGGCTTCTCTCCCTCGCCAATCAGCATGTGGGCTTCGGAGGGATCTTGGTTGGAAGGGCGGTCGGTGTTGATGGACTGCTGGGAGGCAGACTCGATCTCTCGCTCGGCATCCTGGGGAACATAGCGACGGGCTCGGCGACGCTTTGCAATCATGCGCAGAACTGGAGAGTGGGAGGTTAGAGTTGGCGGACAAATGGCTGCAGCGTAGGATGCGGGTAACATACCAGGAATGACCAGGAGACTCCAGAGACTTCCGAGGAAGTCACCGACGACCCTAAAGACAATGTTCTGGACGAACCAAGCGATGACGAGGATCACGGCAGCGCAAGCCAGCACGGCGCCGCTGCCGGATAGCAGAACCTTGAGCGCATCCTTATCCGTGGCGTACGACTTTGCCTCGTGCCAGACAAGCTCGCCTCCAGTCTTGCAGTAGAAGCCCAGCTGCGACGCAGCGCCTCCAAGAGTGAATAAGCTTTTCGTGCCGGGTTAGTGCCAACGTTCCTGGCCAACAAGGAGGGGGAAAGGAGCCCAAGGGAAACCTACGTTACGATGCTTCCAAGAATAGAAGAGATGAGAGAATAGACGCTCCGGACTGGTCGCAGAAAGAGTCTGGCAATGCAAACGGCGAAGAAATCGGGGAGGAAAAAGGTCGGCAGGTAGAAGACGAAGGAGGCGATTGGGATAGTCGAGGCATAGGCGCAGAGGTGGACGAGCTTGGCCGAAACGAGGGAAACGAAGAACGCCGAGAAAATGAAGGTTACCGGAGGAGCATACATGGCGCCGGCGGGCTTGACAAGGAGAGGAAGAAGACGTCAAAGGTCGAGCATGACCAACACAACACGCAAAGAGGAGGAGCGGAAGCGGAAGCGGAAGCGGAAGAGGAAACGGACGAGGAGGCGGAAGAGAAGGAGGAAGAGAAGAAACAAGCAAGGCGAGGAAACGGGACGGTTCCCAGGTCGCGGCGCCGGCTTTGTAAATATCAAGTACAGCACAGCACGGACATGGATGGACAAGACCATGCAAGCAGACCCGAATGAAAAGCTGGTCGCGTGCCCTTTTACTAAGTAATATCCGGTGCAGCTCCGACAATCTGCGGCACCCATCGTCCATGTGGGGAACTCGTATTGTGTGGCTGCGCCTTTTGGTCCAGATTCCCATCGCCAGCTATTCCGCCCAGTCAATCCAGTGGAAATCCAGTACAATCCAGTACAATAATAAGGGCCAGGGGCCTCTTGGGTGTGCGTCCTGTGTGTATGTGCCATGTACAGTACTACAGTACATAGTCTATGTACGGGTGTGTCGACAAGGTGCAAGAGTGCATCGACGAGGTTGGCCGGTCCGTGCCTCCATCCCCGTCTCCTCATCCCAGGCGATACGACGAGAGCATACATACTCGGTACTACGACAATGTATGTATGTATGTATGTATGTATGTGTGTACCAAAGTACTGACTGCACACTCGGCATGTATCCGTAGGTACAGACAGTACTATGGGCTCTGTACATTACCATACCGCTCCCCTTTCGACTCAGCTCAGCTCAGTTCATCACCGCTGCTACTGCTGCTGCTGCTGCTGCTGCTGCTGCTCCCTTCTTTGTGGGCGAGAGAGATCTGCACCGCCGAAAGCGTCCGTTGTTGTCGTTCCTCCGTCCTTCCGGCACGCGCGATGGAAGAGGCTAGGGCACGCGACATCCTGCTCTCCACAGCTCAACTAGTCTGCTACGGTACATAACTTGGTACAACATGCTCTACTGTGCTATGGGAAAGACAGACACACCACCAGAAAGGGGAGACTGCCGCGGATCCCCTGGCTCGCCCCGGCGGCATGACTAACAGCAATGCCAGCTCGTGGGTCAGCACGCAAGGGACCGGACCAGGGACCCGGAGGCTTCAAGGTCTCGACCCATTGGCTACGCCGTACAACTTGGCATTGGCCCAAGGGGGGTGTCAAAGTCGCTTGGGGCGCTGCTCGGCACCTCGGCACCTTGGAGGGCCACCAAACTCCATCGACGGCGAATCCCCATCTGCCTGCCCTGCTGCTACACTAAGTTACATACAGTAGCTGCTAGCTCCTTCAGTGCCAGCCAAGCCAGCCAAGCCAGCCAAGCCAGCCCATCCCGTTCTGCCCGTCTGCCTGTCTGTCCTTGTCCTGTCTGCCAGTTCTGCGCCGCTACAGTAGTACAGTCACTACTGTACGGTACTTGCCAACGTACCATGCAACCTTCCCGTCCCTATGGCTTCTAGAAGCTCTCTCAACTCGCCAGCGCGTACGGGTGCGACTGCTACGATAGCTTGCCCTGCCTGTCTCAGCCCTGTCTACAGAATTACCGCGTACAGTACAGGAGACGTGTCTGTCCACGCGCGTCATCATGCTACATCCATGCCTACATACATGGTACGGCCAGGCACCAGCCTTTGTGGACGAGAATAGCCTCCTCCTGCCCTCCGATTCCACGATTGATGACTTCGCCGACCAGCCCATCAGTGGACGGGATACGGAGAACGGAGTTGCGTGCATCCAAGGATCCGTTTCGAGCCCTGGGCGGGCCGACGGACGTCTCTCGCTCCTTCATAGCCCAAGCCACCGTCACAATTGTTGCCTGCACCTACAGAGCTACTGGCCGTCAGCCCGCATCACCAACGATGCTTTTCCGGTTGCCATCGCCTTGATCCCCGCCAGGCCGCCCTGTGTCATGATTGATCGCTTCGACTGCCTGCTGCTGGCTTTGCGCCGGTGGTGCGAGAGCTAAAGCTGCCACCACAGTACGTAATAGAGGCGTATTCCTTCCTACGCAGTAATCTGTAACTAGGCAGATGCAATAAGCTCGTCTCCCCATCCAGAACAGCGCCCAGCCCAGCTGCAGCACCGGTGGTGTGGCTGTCTAGACAAGCCCATGGTGTCTCAAGCCCCTCATGTATGATAATCAATCACCTTGCGACTCTCCCTCTCTGAATCTGAAGCATCCAGCACATCGTCCCATGCAGGCAGGCGAATGCTCAATTGAGGGCAATCCCCCCCTTACCCCCTTGCCCCTTTGTTTCCCCCCCTGTTCCCTTGTCCATCTCCAACACGGAGGGTCCATTGCCTAACCAGGCTGGGCAACCCCAGGTTCCACCCATGGTCACGCTGCAGTCTTCCAACGCGATTCCCTTTGTCCATGCCGGCGCTTAGATGTCCATCCTGCCATCTACCGTATCCATACACAATAATCAGTACTGGGCCGATGTGACGTGGTATTCCGACGACGCATGAGGCCACAAGGCGACATCTCGCCCAACCTCCACGCTGGTTTAAATCGATCTGACCCGGGCGTCATCATTCCAACTCGCAGACCGCACGCTACCTCTCACGCGTGGCAGCCACAACTTCAGACCTGACTCTGTGCTCCGTATTTGCCCTACATTAGACACTGTTTATTATTAGCATTCTGCCATTGTGTCCCGTCTCAGCGGCCGTTCCGGCTCCGCTGCCGGGGTACCTCCGTCGCTCCGCCCAATCAAGCTCCCTCACTAGTTCGAGTTAAGGGGCTCGGTGAGAATGGAGAAGGACTATTTTAGGGCGGATGTCACCAAATTGCCTGATGGAGCATCCCTCTTGCGTGCCCACAACTGGTTCCTTGCAAATTTTATGGCAGTTACAGTATGGCCCCGGGTGTTGGTGTTGGTGTTGGTGTTGGTGTTGGTTCGCCACAATCCACCACGGCTTGACATCAGTCGACAGTCTCGCAGCGGCACCGGTTCACGATAGAGGCCCCAATGCAGTCAATAGATTGGGATGCCCTGTGGGGTACCACGAAAAGAAGCAACTTCCCATCATGGTTTTACATTTTGGTGAAGCTCATATCCGCCCCTGCGTTCAACAGTCGCTCCATCCAAGATGCAACTGTCGCTCCAGGTCGGGTTCGCCGGTCGTCCGTCTCCAACGAGAGATACCAGAGGCGCACTAGAAGCCGTAGCGTATTCCAAGTCTTTAGACGATTTTCCACGCATGGACGTTGGAAAATTTCTCTGACTATGGAGAAGAGAGTTGGCTTCTGTCAGAGCGAACATTCTAAATTGCCCCCGTCTGTACGCAAAGAGACCATGCTGCCCTGGTCTGCCTGCCTTGCCAGCTCGCCTGCCAGGTACCAGCCTGCTAGGCAACCTAATTGCCGCGATGGATGTGCCCAAAGCCTAGGCTTGTTGATTGTTCCGTTCGGCCCCAGAAATAATGGATATCAGAGTGGGGATGCGAAGAATGAAGCTTTGCAGATCCAACAAGGTAGACGGAGTCTGAAGAATCCTGTTCCCACAACCCAAAATACAACGTGAGGCGGCCCGTCGATGGCCCCGGCCCCCAGTTGGCACTCAAAGCACTCGAGGCACTCAAGTGTGGTTCCAATTTCAACTGATATGAACCGAAGTGGGTGCGAGTCTGATCTACATCAAAAATTTGGACGCTGAAGAGCAACACGAGGGAACAATAGCTCCAAGTCAACACTCCAATCTCCTCGCGACTAGAGCCACAGACAGAATTTCCCTCGTCATTGACTCTCAAAAACCAGCATGGCTATGGCGTAGGTATTCGGCATCTGAAGATCAAAAGAGTAACCTGTATCCGTCACCAGCAGTTTGACTTGACGAAGAAATTGACTAGCCTGGTTGCGTTCAAGGCCCGGCTTTGGATTCCAATGCTTCCAAGACATTGAGGAGGGCTGGTGGCAGGGAGAACCTACCAAGCCTACCAAGCTCGAATTCTTACTAAAAGGCTACTAACGGTACATGTTAGCTTCTCTATGGAACCAATCAGCTAGTGCTCTTTACATTTGCGAAATAAGCGATGCAGATGATCAGCTCAGGCCATTATACTAAGGTCTGTGAACACGAGACAATATCCGATCAGCGTGCAATAAACAGCAGTTGGTATTGTTTAAGATCGAGCCTAGCCGCGATCCGGCCAAGTGCGTCGCTTTAGCCTCCTGGGTTCCGATGCATCAAGGTTTATGCATTGTCAACATCAGCTGAAGGGGCGCGTGAGTAAGTCTTGGTCTTTCAAAAAGACATAGTTGCTGGAGGGGGAAAGACGCAATCTACCTATGGATATTGCTACCTGCAGGCCTGCCATCATTGGGCCTCCAAAGAGATCCGTGTTCTCGAATTGAGACTCGGACTATTTCGCGATGGTTTTTCGAAAGCTTTTACTGGGCCGGATGCTGTCATAATATCATAGAACTAGAATCCAAGTCATTGAGCTGGAGAATCCCAACCCGTGGAGCTTGAGACAGTGTTTGATGGGACATGTGATGAATTACCAAACTCGGATTCAGCACCTACGTAGGAAGAAAATGTTGTCCTTTTCAGGCATTCCTCAGTGCCGTGGTATTTACGACACCGCACTTCTTCTGACAAATTGATCGTCTGGTCGGAAACGTAAAATAAGAAGTTTGTTACAGGAATGTACAGTAACGTCGAATTCGGCAACTACCTGCTTGACAGTGCACACGACGCCTCGAGGGTCAGCTGCCGAGGCGTGAAAAGCATTTGCAGTCCGGAATGGGACTACCAAAACTACCCAACCACGACATATTACGCTGGTATGTTATCTCGTGGTAGAGAAAGCCGTAGCCGCTTGAGGAGAGACGGAAACATATAGATGCGCACATTTAGACACATCATACACATAGGGTAGTTGTGAGTAAGGAGATGACTGTCATAGGGTAAGTCCCAGTTTACCCAACTACAAGAAGCTCAAACTACGCGAGAAGAATACGTATGCTGCCAAAAAGTTCAAGATGCCAGAAGGAGAGCTCTTTTTTCGTCTAACATGATCTCTGGATGTTGACATGGGGACGTTATTCGCAGGTTCAGGTCTCCATAGCCCGCGACGGCCGACATCTCAGTAGTTTAGGCAGACGATGAAGATTTATATCAAAGGCCAACATGGCGAGGAGAGAGGCCAATGATTTTTGCTGAACCAACTCTCGCTACCTAGTATATCAAGTGCAGTATTTCTTAGGGAGAACGGATTGTAGGATCCGTACGGAAATCAGCAGTTGAACCAACTTCGCTGACTCCATCGCGAGAGGTAAGCAGCGCCTCGATAATCTGAGCAACCTTCAATTTATCAATGTGCACCAATTTGCGTTCCAAGAGCAGAACGTGTGTATGTTACTGAGCGCAATTATCATGATAGCTGGTGACAATATGCAGACATAGACAACTTCGCGGACATGAAAGTTGTATATCAGGAATAACTTGACTTGTTTCCGTTGTCAAGCACCAGCCCCTTCTAGACAACAGCGTCGAAGGAACGTGGGCTGGCTTCGAGAAACCTCCAACAATCACCAGGCTAATAACTCTCAAACACCACGGGATGGAGCAAAAATCCTTGAGCTGGATAATCCTTGTTTGACAATGCTTGTATAGCCACGCGGAGAGTGGCGGTGCCTAGCCAAGTTTTGAGGTTTCATGCTGATTTCTACCATATACGGTAAGCCATGGGCAACTAAAGGACCAACCGGGCCAAGATTGCCATCCTCGGCGGGACGCCCGAAAACATCCTGGCCTGTCCAAGGGTCAATAGAGCCGTGCAAGAGGTAGAAGACTCTGACGGGCGTATTCTAGATGGTCCAGGCGGTCGATCTTACTGTTTCATAGTCTATCTAGCTAACCGAAGTGGTGTAGATCCGCCATACGTACGTTGGTGGATATTGCTCCCCGTGCTTGATCAAATATATATATATATCATGGTTGGAGAAGTGTTTTGAGGGACTTTTTGACATGTCATATATCATCAGATTCAGCATATGCTATCGCAATCATGAAGTTTCTCAACACGGCATTCTTGGGCTCCGGCCTGCTGCTGCAGCTAGCTCAGCTACAGCAGTCAGCCGCAAGCCCTACTTTTGAGAACCCGGTGTTGATAGAGAAGCATGCTCGCTCGCAACCATACGAGCGCCCCAGGCATGAGAAGCCCTGCCTCCGCGTTATGCCACTCGGCGCTTCCATAACGGCAGGCGATCCGGAGGCGCCGGGCGATACCGAGAAGAACGGGTATCGCAAGGCCGTGCGCGACCAGCTGCGCTTTGACGGGTTCAAAGTCGACATGGTCGGGGACAAGAAGCGCGGCAACATGGCGGATAATGTATGCAAAGCCAAGTTTTTGGGCGTTGATTATGATCATTGCTAATATTCTGTCGTTTATCAGGACCACGAGGGTATCGGCGGTGAAACCGTGTCAGCTGTTGCGGAACGTGGTAGAAAGTCGGTGGCCAAATGGCAGCCCAATATCGTTCTCATCAATGCTGGCACTAACGATGCCCTCCGGGGTTCACCTGCGTCTGTCAACAGCACGGCTCTGAGAATGAACAGTCTCATCATGGGCCTGCTCGAAGAGGCACCCAATACCACTATTGTGCTCTCGACACTGCTTGCCAACGGAGTAGCTCAACGCAACGTCGACATCATCAACGACGGATACCGCCAGCTTGCCCAGAAGCTAGCCAAGGAGAAGCGAAGAGTTATCCTGGCCGACATGGCAGGTGGCTTCATCCCATACAACGAGTTCATTCAGCCTGACAAGACTCATCCGACCCTGGAAGGCTTCCGACGCATGGCGTCTGTCTGGATTTGGGCTATAAACCAAGCCAACGAACGGGGTTGGCTCTCGGCATCCGAACAAGAGTATGTTACAGGAAAGCTGGACTGCCCAGCGGGAGAGGATGATGTTGCTGAGGGGGAGCCTCTTCCAAACCCGAAACTGCCTGAATATAAGCCAACTTAGCTAGCCGTAAAAAATGTCTCATGAGACAAAGTTTGGTATCATTTATTATTGTTGGTATGGATTCTTTGACTCATTGTTAGAAAGGACTCGGTCCTAGCCAACTGTGACACCCGTGACTTGATATCAAACCCCCATTTACCACGAACTGCCCTGACTTCATACCAATCTGCAGCTTGGCTCATCATTCCACTTGTAAACTGCTATACATGTTTCCATGACCGGACAGATAACTCGCGAGATAGCTGCGATACTTGCTATCGCCACCATTGCCCTCATCTTCCTTCTCGACCTGGGTATCTGGACGAGGAATCAAGTCCTCAATTGCCCAAGCTATCCGCTCAGCTCCAATCTTGGCACCTCCGAGGTTTGGTGCAGCCGGTCCTAGTCTCAGAGCAGCCAATTTACCCATGGCAAAGAGAGGCACCTCATCGTTCCACATCAAATCGTCGTTGATGCATGGAAACCCTCCGTGTCCGTGAATAGGGTACTTTGCCATCATTGTCTGGAGATATGGCAGAGAAGTGAAGTCTGTCTGGATGCCGGTTGCGAAATAGATGTAGTCCATGGGTGGGATGTCTTGAACGGGAGGCTCCGTCTTGACATTCCAGAGTCCGTCTTCTTCAACGAATTCGGCATCGACGAGGCTAGTCATGGTGTGAAGCTCCAGCCTCTTCGTCGCGAGGTGTTTCTTGAGGCGCTTGTGAAAGAGTGGCGTGATACTGCCACCGCCACGGGCCTCCTTCATAATCTGGAGCCGCTCCGTGTCCGAGTCGGCATACCAGAACCTGGCCTGCTCGGTGTTCTTATACTTGCCCATCCAGTTGAGATCAACGTCAAAGTGCTTGACGCGCAAGGGTCCTCGCATGATGTGCCACACCTTGGTCACGCCGCGTCGAATAGCGAGGTCTGAGAGCTGCGCTGACGTGAGTCCTCCGCCCACGACCAGCACGTTCGTCTGACGGCGAGCCTCGATGCGCTGCTGAACAATTGGCGCAGGGAACTGGTCAATGTGCATGCTGTGACAGGCTTGCGGGAGCGACTCGACATCAGGCATGGATGGGATGCGAGGAATCTTGGCGACATTGGCCGGGCCAACCGCCAACACAACGGCCCGTGCGTACCGTTTCACTTGGTTTGTTGTTACGGTGAAGAGAGACTCGTGGTCAATGGAGATGCCTTTGACCTCGCCGTAGTCAATGTCCTGAACCGTCTCCTTCCGGACGAGACCAGTACCAAGCTTGTATCTGTCGGCGACCTTCTCGCAATGGTCGCAGAAAAGAGACTGTGAAGGGGTGTAATAGTCGTTTCTCTCTCGCAGGTTGATGCTGATTCGGGCTTCCTGCCTAAGTTCCAGGTCAGCTTTGTTGTCATGGTGAAGTAGTGGAGTCGAAGCAAGCTTGAAGCATTCTTGCTGACTTACTTGCCGCCGCACGCCCTCGTGCCAGACTTCTTCTTGGCATGCTTGCTGATTTCCTTGCCCACACAGTTCCGGATCTCGACCAGCTCGCCCTGCCGCTCGTTGGCGTAGGCGTGGGCGAGCAGAGCATCGCGATCCTGAGGGTCGACGTGCCAGAGCATTGGACTCCGCAGGTGGGAGATGTCGTACGTCTTGAAGAGGCGGTTCCAGCGTCCCATCCAGTTGTTGTCGGTGGCGTCGAGAACTGCCATGCGGTACTCGGGTCGGGACGACTGGCAGCCGTGATGGATCTTGCCGCTCCGAACGTGCTTGAGTGTCACCTTGTTGCCATGCTTTCCAATCCAGTGGAATCTTCGATGCTCCTCATCGGTGAAGAGGGCCGCCGGTGTGTGTTCGCGCAGGCGGGCGGCAACGGAGAGGCCACAGGGGCCAGCTCCCACGATGAGGACATCGTAGATCTCCTCTTCTTCCTGAATGGGCTGTGACTGCATGATGATGGCTTGACTGAATCGCTCACGATGAACAAGTAGGAACACAACCCAGAGATCCAAACAACGCTTTGAAGAATACAGGACCAAGGCACGTCCATCTTATACCACCGCACTGCACTCCTCACTTCCAACGCCAACTGACTGGCGGGCCAGGGAGCTGTCAGTGAGAACCTCTACGGCTTCTTGATCCCGTGTCCTTTACCGCACACGACGCAATGTTGTTGACCAATGTTGAAGACAGCTCAAACGTTCTGGAAGACCGGCACCTTGATGGCCACGGTGAAGCTGCATCTACGCCATCATGGGCCATCAAGGCCCTCGGCGATAGTTTCGGGGTCCGTCCCCACGTTTCATGAGTTCCCAAGTGGAACTGCCCAATGCCGTAATAACACAAGAGGCTTGAACATATATCGGTGTTGCATGCATCTACTTGCAATTATAAACTTATCCTGTCAGCCAGTTCCCCAGCTTCCTCCCCAGCGCAGAGTGAGTACCTCGAGCTCACGTGCGAAGCAGAAAGTGGCGAATGATACCGGACGCATGTACTCGTCTACCGAAATTAGTACGTAGATCATTCATCCCCCGCGATATACCGCTGGATCCAGCAACCAAACTGCACATCGCGATGTAGTCGCAGTAGAACAGAAGCCCAGAGGTTGGTAGAGGATACAAGCACAACAAGTACTCGCAAAGCACGCCTTACAATCATGGCTTTTTCCAGAGACATTGATTTCAGCGTGATGTCATTAATAGTTGACGTCACCGGGACAGCGCGATGGCGTTTTGCGCACAAGCTCATCTTCATAAGCTCCAAGCTCTTTTGCAAAGGAAGCTTATCAGTGGCGGCAATAACTTCACTTCTCACATCAACCTCATCTCACCCAAAATGTTCGTCTCGAGAATCTCATCCGCCGCCCGCATGGCCATTGCCAGGCCTCGCATCCCCCACACATGGGCGCGACCTCTTCTCCCTCCGCAGGTATCACGCCGCTTCGCCCATTCAGACGAGGGAGCGAACAACGGCAGCTCATTGACACCCGACGCCCTCGCCGAAGGCGATGCTCTCGGTCGCACCGGCGGAGGCAATTCGCTGGGCAGCTCCAAGAATGCGCCGCCCAAGCCCAAGATTCTCAGCAACAGCATCCCACCCGACACTTCATTTGAGGACTTGACACCGGAACAGCGCAAGGAGGTCGAGGAGCATAACAAGGACTTTGAGGCCAAGCACAACCAGAACGATAACGCAGCCAATGATAAGGTCGACAAGAAGTTCTGGGGCGAGCGTCCCGAGTAGGAGGAAACCACTAGCAACGCCGGCTACCGGCCTAGTTGGAGGTGACGCACAAGATTGTGTGATCATGCTGGGTATATTGCCAGCAAAACCTGTCAGTTGATGTCTGCACCCTGGGATAGCGTGCCCTAAGGGGGGGTTGTACGATATGAACAAGCCAAATTATGTGTTACGATGGAAGAAATGGTTGTCAACAGCTCAATGGATGTTAGCCCACTGCTTTTTGTATTAGTAGCTGCCAAGCGTCAAATTTGTTGCTTTTGCCCATTAGGTTCGCAGTGTTCAATAGTGTGTCTATCCATGTTCTACCAGGAAAAGATCCAAGCTCCATAGCACAACCGCTGTTCAGGCGGACTCGCAGACCATTTGCCCGATCACTTCCCTACTTGAGCTCCCGTGAGCCCGTTCCAGAGCAACGTGGGAGTGCACGCAAAAGTCGCCACGCGACAGTTGCTTGTCTGGAATCAATCGATTCCAGCATCGAGGCCGTGTGGCCGGATGGAGCACATTTCAGGGTCTGCAAGTAGATGCATACAACCAATTCAGATCCACGTCGCTTCCATATGTCATTTCTATACTCTTTGTTAGTTGTTGTCAACATAGAGTAGAATCATGAATGGACATGGGTTGGCAGCTATCAGAAAAACTAAAGGAATCATACAAGGCTTTGCCTTGTCAAATACAATCTAGCGTAGTGTTTGATCATCACTTGCTGTGGGGTGTGGGGTATGTGCAAAGTTCGAACAAAGACGACATACCAGTCATTAAGTTTGTCAGGCAAGCAAGCCGCAGGGGCTGGACCCTATCGTATCTCATACCCGAACATTATTGCTCAAAGGTTGCCCTCTCAGGCGCGAGCCATGCCCGGCGAAGATGAAGAACCCACAATCTCGCTGATGGCGCCTCGGACCTGGTCGACGAGGGCCTTGACCATGCCTTGCGGCTTGCCTTTACCATCGAGCCCTCGAGCCGGCTCGGTACCGATGGTGGGGAGGACATTGTCGCCGGCCGAGAGGCTAACAAAGAGGGCAAATGGCACAAGCCATACACAGAGCCCAAAATAGGAGGCAATCATTGTAAAGCTAGGCACATCGACGGTATCGTAGTAAGATGACCGCTGGTAGGCTCGAGTCTGCGCACTGGAAAAGTGTCGGAACCACACGTAGTGGTTGACAAGGACCAAGACTAAGAGCGCGGTTAACGGCTGGTCGCGTGACGAAGGGGTTTTCATGCTTACTGCAGGACAGGAGAAAGAGGGGGTCAGAGAGCTTCACATATGGGAAGCGGCGCATATTCCCCAGATACACAACATGCGAAGAGATACTGAAGAGGGTCAACCAGAAGGGGAACCCATCGACAACCCACAACGTAGCTTGAATGCCAACAATCATGTAAATCAGGCGTGTGAGAAGACGCTTCGCAATCACGCTGTGCTCCTCAACAAGCTCCGACAGATAGTAGAGGCCAGAGGCGATGGCCAGCGTCAGGAAGCAGAAGCCAATGACGGCTCCAGCGTAGCCGACGAGCGGAAGAATCCACATGGTTACGAGTGTCCCAGAGACCAGCACTGAATCCTCACATGGCGCGAGGGAGAGAGAAGAAAAACTCGGCTGTGTTGATCTTGTAAAAGACACGTTCATCCAGTCGCAGGGATATTTGCGTCGCGTCTGTGCTAGGCTGAGATTACATGCTCGGGTAAATATTATCCCGCTCCCTCACAGGCTGTACAGTAGATCAGAGTTGCTGTGTCTCCTTCGCTCCACCTTGACCGCCAATGGATGAGCAGTCTTATCGATAACCACCCACTTCACAAAAAAAGTCGGAATCTCTTCAAAAGTGGTGGAGACGAGGCGACGGTGCCAGTGCCCGTGTGACTGAATGACTGCTTTCTTGAGCTGCTGTGAAAAGCACAATCTCCCACGACTTGGCCATTCTACTTGATACTCTTTCTCAGCGTCTCGGTCAACCAAAGATACCGCCATCATGTCTCGTCCCGAAGATACTCTGTATGACTTCTCCCCGCCTTTCAATCTGTGCCCCTCCCTCCTAACCGCGTCTGTTTCCATGTCACAGCGCAGCCGACGTCCATTACGATGACATCGAGGCCAGAAAGTACACGACGAGCTCCCGAATCCAAAACATCCAGGCATCCATGACCCGCAGGGCTCTTGAGCTGCTCGACCTCAAGACTCCTTCATTCATTCTCGATGTGGGCTGCGGCAGTGGCTTGTCTGGCGAAATCCTCTCCTCGCTGGAACCCGAAGAGGGCGGCCCTCACACGTGGGTCGGTATGGATGTGTCGCCTTCCATGCTCGATATCGCTCTGCAGCGCGATGTAGAGGGCGATCTGATGCTGGCCGACATTGGCCAGGGCGTGCCGTTCCGAGCTGGCACCTTTGATGCTGCCATCAGCATCTCGGCCATCCAGTGGCTCTGCAGCGCCGAAACCAGCGACACGTCTCCCGCCGGACGACTGACGCGTTTCTTCAACGGACTGTACGCATCACTCAAGCGCGGCGGCCGCGCCGTCTGCCAGTTTTACCCCAAGAATGACCAGCAGAGGCACATGATCACCCAGGCTGCTGTCAAGGCGGGCTTCGGCGCCGGTCTGCTCGAAGACGATCCCGGAACCAAGAACGTCAAGCTCTACCTGGTCCTGACAGTGGGTGGTGGCGCACTCGAGGCCAAGGGCGGCGACATTACTGGAGTTGTCGACGGCATGGACAATGTCGATGTCATGGACGCCAGAAAGGCATTGAAGGGCAACAATACCACCATCAAGAAGGGTAGCAAGGCGTGGATCATCAAGAAGAAGGAACAGATGGAGAGGAAGGGAAGAGTGGTCAAGCCCTCGTCAAAGTACACGGGACGTAAGCGCCGAACCGCTTTCTAACTGGGCAGAACATTACAAAGATTGCTTTTATTGCGCGGCGTTGGTGGTTGGCAGTGGTGGTAGCACTTGGAGGTTATTACACCCTCCGCCTTCCAAGTACAGATACCCATTCATTAGACTGGACTTTTCTTCTTAACTTGGGCCTCTTTTTTGAACTGGTAAGCTTTGGTGAATTATTTGGCAAATACGGCAGCTCATTCGACTGCTGATGCGACGCGACAGTCCTTTCGGATGGTATCCCATTCAACCCAGCTGCGCAGAGGCAGCAGCAGCTAGAAGTCCAAGCGATTCGATTGTTGAATCTTGGGGACGCTAAATACGTGCCATCTATTTCCCTTTCGGCCAAATTCCAGATCACCCAGCTGGCCATACTTTGCTGCCGGGGCTGAAGACAAGCACAATTGTGGAAAACTCGATATGCCCCGGCGAGGCATTAACCATGGCATGTTTTGCCTAGGCGCTTCCAATAACTCCACCGCTTTCGCATATGATACACGGGGTGGTATCTGCACAATGTGGCGTTCGCGATACCTGCCGGATCCAGCTTTACCAGGATATCTGTAACAGCGAGGGGAGAGGCCAATGCTTTTTCTGTAACGGTGTTTTCTGGCCCTCCTCCCTACTTCTCAGGCCTCTAGGCGCTGCAGCAGTTCAACACGTTCGCCTCTGGACAACTGCTACGCGGCCCGCAATGGGAAAGACGGAGACTCGTCACGGTTGCGGCGAGTCGTCTACTCACAACAGTCTGCGAGGGCTCGACTGGCCTGGATCGATCATTGAGAGCGTCTTTTGGATTCGCTACTCTTGCCCAGATCCTTCATAGGACTTGGCATGCTGTTGGGTCGTTGTTTCTCGTGAACCTGTACCAGCAGCCCTCGATAATGGCGAATGGGGTCGGACGTTGATGGGTGTGCTGCTGCACTGAAATAGAGACTAGAGAGTTGAGCACTCTTCCGTGTCGGTCTTGATGATTCATCGCTATTCCTTCATCATCCGGTCGCCCGCGCATCTCGAGACAGGGCTGGCGGTGGCTGCTTTACCAACTCCACCATGGAGACGTCGGGAGTAGCCAGACTACGGGTATCTCGCGGGTCGTAAATGGTGGTTTGCGAACTATCGCACCCTCTATGGAGGGGTATCGGAGGCAGAGACATTTGTTCTGGTTTCCTGCCTGGGGTTGGTGGAGCGAGACCGTAGTCCTCGAGCTCTTGAAAGTCCTTTGGCTCCTCCAACTTGTCCAGCCTGCGTCGCCGGCGATGCAGGTAGAGAAGAAAGCCAAGAAAAGCGCAGATAAACGCTGCGCTAGTTTCTGTGTTAGAATTTTGTCGCTGTAACACATATTGCGCACATTTTGCGGTTTCAACTCACCTGGCAAGAAGTGCAATCAGTACAGTCTCTTTCGGTGATATCGTGTGTTGCTCGCAAAGATCCATATCGGGCTTTGGGTGGCATGAGTCGGCAGCCCGAGCGACAAGGCGCGTCATAACCCTCCACGGAGCTTCTGCTTGCGTGGGACGATTCTCGGCGTCCATGATGACAACTTGTTTGGTCGGAGGTTTTGAAGAGTTCAGAAAGGATACAGCCTGTTATATCGTCACTGTGTTGAAGCGAACATGTATGATGGAGCAAAACGTTGGAAGTGAAGGGCTCAGGTCCAGCCAGCCAAGAGGGAACGAAAAAAAACCCATGTACAAAGTGATCAGCATCATGGTCCCGTGAATTTATGGAAAGGATACGAGCATCCTCGCATAGAGATTACGCCAGTTGGAAGGATTGGCCGTTATGTTTCAGCGAGAGCCACTTGGTTGCACGGCTGGACAAAGGATCGTCGTGGATTCGATGGAGCCGGCCAGCCAGTCAATCAGTCTTACAGTACTTAGCAGTGCCTGGTCCAACGCAGCCCCTTATGCAAGTAAAACACACTACGTATCACAATGGCATTCCCGGGCGCTTCTATTTATTGCCACGCCCGCATATGGGCAGTGACGATTATCGCGTACATATGTACAGTACAGTAGAGTGCACGAGAGTGGTGTGTGCCACCACAAGCTTTGTTTCAGATCCACCTATAGTGCTTCCCCACAACATGCCAATGAACTGTCTCGACGCCCAGCCAAGGGGCATCTGAGCCAGTCCAGGGAGGGAACTGGCCAGCGCCTGCTAGGGGAATGAGCAAAGCGTAGCCTGGGCCCTGCGGCATTCAATACAAGACGATAGGCGACTTGTCCAGGACTCCAGGTCGCTTGTGTAACGCATCAATTCCTGTCACAGGGCAGCTATATGAAGCCAGTGGGAGGGATTGCCAATCCCCTGGCGATCCAATGCTTCGACAATGGTCAAAAGATGGGCAAACAAGCATGTTGCGTTGGATTCAATAAGGCGGTCCGAAACTATCTAAGACACTATGCAGCATCTTCTCATAACAGTGCTGTCTCGTTATGTCAATCAGGCATAATAAGCTACTTGCTTATCATCTCCCTCGATATCGCACTGTTGCTAAATGCTTGCCTCGGGGCCAAAGATACAGGGCATCTGTATTTGAGTTTATTCTTGCTTCAAGGCAACCACACCTGGCCAAGTATCCTAACAGTAACCGAAAGGGCGGTAAACATTCTTATTGACTCGGTTCCGCTAATCGGGCACATGGACAGCTATGTTCCGACATCTATCATGGCAGTCCAAGGCGAGGGCTAATGTTTGTCCGATTAACTTGAAGCACAATACTATTGCTTCTTGAGCTTGTTTCGGTGCCATTAGTAGTGCCGTGCAATCCAGTCAAGCCCGGTCAACATTACAATACAGCCATCAGCTTCAACTCGAACAAAGCATATTATAAGAAATGACTGAGCTACCTGCAGACGGCACATAGATATATCAGATATGTACACCTGATGACCACGTCGCAGTGGACCCCCAAAAGGGAGATCAACAGGGTATCCAGGTGGTGATAGCACAGGGAAACAGGGGCCCAACTCCGAAGCACCCGAGACTCAACCACATTGACTGGCATATCTGATCGGGTATATAATGCGGGGTAGAGAGTATGTTGATCATCATTCACGAGACATTTTCCCTACAATTCTGTTGTTCACGGCCGAAGAGCAATTGTTTAAAATTTCAAGCAAATCAACGAATACAATGGACGGAAAGACGGTACTAGTCACTGGCTCGTCTGGTGGCCTCGGCCAGGTTATTGCCCAGGCATTTCTCTCTAAGGGGGCCAATGTTGTCCTATGCGATATCAATGCTCCTCGTCTCGATGCAACGTCAACTTCACTCGAATCCACGCATCCTGGCAAAGTATTTGCCAAGCAGGTCGACGTTGGAAACGAAGATTCGGTCAAAGCGCTCGTGTCAGCTGCCGTTGAGAAGTTCGGCCGGCTGGACGTCGTTGTCAACAATGCCGGAATCATGGATCTCATGGATCCTGCTGGCACCTGCGACATAGCCCTTTGGGATCGTGTGATGTCCGTCAATTCGACAGGACCCTTCCTAGTGACCAAACACGTTGTACAAGTCATGGAGAAGCAGAAGAAGGGAGTCATTGTCAACATCGGTTCCAACGCATCCAGTCACGGCTTCTCGGCCGGTGTTGCCTATACGGCGAGCAAGCACGCGGTCGCAGGCATCACCAAGAACACTGCAGCCTTCTACGGTCCTCGTGGCATTTCGACCTTTGCTATCATGCTAGGGTCTATGGAGACTACAAACATATCCGATGGTTTTGCAGCAGGCTTTAACCCAGACGGTATTGCTTTGATGCACTCGCTGCAGCCAAACTACAAGCCTGGTGAAACGGGCATGGTGACGGATGATGTTGCGCAGTTTATTGTGTTCCTGAGCCAAGGTGACATGGCCGTCAACGTCAACGGGAGCTGCCTCGTCTTCAACAAGGGCTGGCCATTGTCTTGAGTGGGTTTCTAACGCAAATAGCCAAATGAGGCTGTTAACACATAGTTTTGGATGCTATATAGGTGGTAGACTATACACGTGCCCTGAATATAGAAATTTCTTACAAAATCATGAATCTCTAGATTATTTCTGAAAGTCAATATGAACAAGTCCACCGCTGAAACATGAAATATTTAAAAGATACGAGCACCTCATCTCTATCTACGGTTGGTTCTCGTTCGTTGTTCCCACTGCCCCAGACAGGTCACAGAGGAGATTCTGCCCCTGACAAAACTCCCTTTTCCTTCAACGCCGCTATCAAGTCCTCGGGCTCCTTTGAATGTGCCATGACAAAAGTGTCGGGCCCATTCACTACCCAGTCAAAGTCCCATCTACCATATACCTTCCTGAGTCCCTTTTCGAACTCGATCAGGTCTGGGATAAGGCTTGTGGGAATTCGATGGGTGTATGTATCCCCTTCCGTTGAGAATCTGAATTGAGAGGGCATAATGTGTGCGTCAAAAAGAAGAATTGGGGGAATAATAGGTTGATACGTCCAGAAATCAAAAGCAGACCGATGGGTTTCTGTCAACGACAGGGCACTCCTTTTATATCCAACATTTAGGAGCTTGCTGTCCATCACGGGACCCTTTCAGTAGTTACTCACACAAAATACTGCTTCTTTCACTGCTTTATTTCAGCAAAGCTTCTCGTTTGCTCTTGTGACGTGGCTTTTCACGTGGGCTTGTAGACAGCCAGCCTTAATTCAGGCATGTAACCCTAGCAGTTGTTCGGAGCGGACAGTATGCGCCGCGCCGCTACTTTGTTGTGAATTGAAGCTCTTTGTAATGACCAGACACGTCATTGCCTATCACAAGATAATAAGCTGTAATTGCTCCGCTAGAGCATCAGGGGAGCATCAATACCACTATGTGTCCAAGGACACATCATTCTACCCCTTTAAGACCACCCAGCTAAGTCACTACAATAGGCACTTCAGAATTGGTTGATGTAAATCACTATTCTGCGTCGCGAGAAGAATGGTGACACAGTCAACCATATCTGCCATGCCTGATAGTTCTAGACGCTGCAGAGGGAGAAGACGCATCAGAGGGCTTTATTCCGGTATATCGCAAGCTCCTGGATTCACGCAGCCCAAAAGTAAACGTATGAACAGCGCTCCCATTAAAGTTAACGGACAGAATCAATTCAGGCTAGGGGGGATGTAAACCGTTCACTGTGTACCTACCTATGCAAGTGTGGGATGACAGGTTATCTCGTCGATATCCATGGGATGAGTAGAAGACACCTTGCCTACCTGCCGCATAATATATCAAGCCCTAAAGTCGAGATGCTTAGGAAATGACTATGTACGGGACTGTGATACACGTTGGATCCTCTTCATAGTCGAAAGATTGAAGCGGCATCAGCCCCTGGAGGGGATTAGGTACAGACGTAGCCTCTGCAAGTTCTCGGCCACGTTCAGACGGCATAAATCCTCAACCTAGCTGGATACTTATCAGTACATAGCCGATAGGTAAGTTATAGGATAATTCTTCACTAAGAACGCTATAGTCACAGGGTATTAAGAGCATGACAGTGACAGTCAATTAGTTACAATAGGTAGCAGTAAGTCAGCATGTGTCCTACTTACCACATTTCCATCATCTTCAATTTATCTAAGACGGCATTGTTATGCCATTTCAAGCCTGAATAGTAGAAGATTAGGACCATACGATAGCTAAGGAATATCTAATACTCAAGTAGGCTCCACAGAACCTTTTGATCTATCTCTTGCCATACCACGATAGCTGCGTGCCGTAGCCGATCTAATGAAGCTTCTGTCTCGGACAGCCTTTTCCACGTCGAACGTCGAGACGAGAGCGTGGTAGCGACTCTTGTGTGTATGTGTGTATTGTGATGACGCTCGGTCATAGCGTTCTCTGCATTAACTACCACCCTCGTACGTATATCATGGCTATGCTCTCCTCTTGCTGTTCTTAGCTTGAAAGGCTTATATTGATGGGTCAATTGCGAATATTGGAGGATTGATTATGTGGTGTTTACTTGGATACCCTGGGAGTAGGTTTACATGCTGACTTACTGCTATCTATATACTGCAGGAGCAACAGACTATAGGGGCTCTTACAGCGCTACGATATTCTTCATGTATTTAGTGTACCTTCTGGAGCAAAAAGCAGTTTGCAGGTCTTCCCTGACCCGAAGGAGTTTGGAAAATGTCTCCGTATATAGTTTGTGATTTAATCACCGGGAATAACAACGGATCGATAGCTCAGCGGTAGAGCGTGGGATTGCAGATCCTAAGGTCACGTGTTCGATCCACGTTCGGTCCTTTCTTTTTTCGCTCTTATCCCTTTTTTCTTTTGTTCATTGGCATCATCTTCGTAGCCCAGGCTCCCTGACCTTTTTTTTATCCTTGTTGCTTCAACGGTACAGGTTTTCTTACATGCCTACTACAACGAGACACCAATGGTTCAACGGTATCTGACGTTTCTGTCTCTTTACGGAGTAGTGGGGTGCGCATTCCCCAGACATGGTCAAACTCTTGTTTCTTATCCTGGGACCAATTGGGGTTTCTCCCGTCGTCATGAACAGCACAACGGCTGGAGTTACTAAAATCTTCACTTCCAAATACCATCCAGCACTTTGCCGAAGCAAGCCTTAAGTGCACCAAATAACAAAGCGAAGGGAGGAGTGATTGTACCGTCATGTCCAGATAATAAAAGGAAATAGTTAGGTCGCCTGCATCCCGGAAATACCCAGGCTTCCAGCAGTGCCGGTATTTCACTGCCCTCTGGCGAGCTTGAAGGAGACACCGATACGGGAACCAGTGGCAGTGAAAGTGAAGAGTCTGACACCCAAAGTGTCATTGCTATCCAAGACTTTGATTCAACTGCACCAACTGAAAACATGCCGACCAGCCGGAAAGCGATGAAGACGACTGCTCCGACCACCCCACGGATCGCTCAGGGGCGGTACACCAACGCGGGGCAGCAAGAGAAAGCGGCCCAGTTCAACTTCTCCAAGCCCATCGTCCCCGACCCAAATGATGAGGGTGGCATCACCATCATATCGGCTGAGGTCGCTGGCACCGCTGTCTCTCTTCTTGAGGCCATTCTCAAGAGTGGTCTGACCCCTAGCCTGATTCAAAAGTCGCAAGACTTAGTCGACGTGCTTGGTGGCAGCACCGGAATTCGTGAGCAGTACCTGGACCCGAGTTACGAAAAATTTCCTCAGGACCAAGAGCCCGAAGCTGATGGATTCGCAATGTTCCTGCGAGGAAGCGGCTCGCGTACTCCGACGCCCTCAAACTCTAAGCGCCGACTCACGATTAGACCATTGGGCAGTCCCAGCTTCAGTAGCCCTTCGCCACGGGTTCAACCCGACGACATCGACGACTTTTTGTCAAAAGCGGCACGTAAGGGACGTGTTGTTTCCTCCCCCTTAGCAATCCCACCTGGTCTCAATCCTGTAACCTGTCCTACACCGTACATCATCGAGACAACCCTTGCTGGTAATACACCCAAGGTCACATAGTGCCTCTACGCGGGTACTCAGGTTGCGGTGTTCGGCAGTGCGGTGGTTGCAGACACCTTTGGCGGGTTACTGTTAAAGAGAGTTACTAATGTTTTTACTCTCTAAAATTATTCAGTACTTTACTGATATGAACATTGTGTATATTAAGACTAACATAAACCTTGTATATATTAAAAATAATCCTAAATACCTAGGTAAAGCGAGGAGAGGAGTGATTGCACCGCCATGTCGAGATCATAAATCGAAATTGTTAGGTCGCCTCCACCCCGGATCGATAGCTCAGTGGTAGAGCGTGGGATTGCAGATCCTAAGGTCACGTGTTCGACCCACGTTCGGTCCTGGAGGTTTTTTTTTGCTGTTCCTTTGTCCGTTTACTCTTTTTGCTTCTAATCGTGAATTCAAAGGATCTACAGTTCACTGTTTAGTAAAATTGGCTTGCTATTCATCCATGTCGATTCCACTTGCTGCGAGGTACCGAAAGACGTTTTGGTCACAAAGTCTTAGATTACAATTTCTGCCTTCGCTTTGTCAGCGTACTGTGGCTTTATAATGATATCTTAGAACTCAGTTTTCATCCCGGATCGATAGCTCAGCGGTAGAGCGTGGGATTGCAGATCCTAAGGTCACGTGTTCGATCCACGTTCGGTCCTATTCGATTCTTTTTTTTTTTTTTGAATCTTTTTCTAGTTTTCTGGCAACTTTCTGGTTCCTTGCTCATAGTTGTTATTTTTCCTTTCGTCTTTCACCTATATTTTATCTTCTTTGACCACCTTATGGTCGTGATTTTGGCTCCCCTTGAGATCTGAATTGACTCTGATCACAGCCATGTCTTGGATGTGATGAGTGATGCGTCTGTTGCTTGGCATGTAGACACGATGCCTCTGCTTTGGGATGACTCCACCCTGAAGCATGTATCCTCATCAGGGTAGCTGCGAATTGGAAACCTGGCATACTCCAGGTTGCTCACCCAATTGAGGGATGCTTCGGGTATCCGCGGGTGTATTGCTGCTGTATCCCTTCAAGCAATTTAATAAAATGCCAGCTACCATGCTGACGCACTTCTGTTTTGCGGATAATAGAACAAGCTTACGCACTATCCGATGATGAAGAGAGAACACCCTCAAGCTCCAACCTTGTCACGCCGCGTCTTTGCTAGCTCTTACGGCGCTGAAGAAGCTTCTCTGCATTATTGCCTCATTCATCCGTATGAGTTGTAAGCACTTAGCATGTAGGCCAGCCATGCCAAGAGGAATTCTTGGCAGAAGCGTCATGTAGGCAAAAGTCCCGGTAAGGATTGCAGGGTGCTGCTATAAGAGATTCACGACACCACTCATAACTCATTACAAACTCTCACCCCCCAACCTCTTCGTGCCAACGAAAGAAGCGAATCGTGAAGTAAATTCACTGAATCGCTCCATTTACCCTAAACATGACCAACTACTCCCTTACCCAGTCCCTCCTCGCCTCGGACCGGGCCGGCTTCCAGCGAGCCACACAATCCCCATTCCTGCGGCTAGCAGCCCAAGGCCAGCTTTCCAAGCCTATCCTGGGCCAATGGCTCGCCAACGACCGCCTCTACATCCACAGCTACCTCCGCGGCACCGGCCGCCTGCTGGGGTTCTTGCAATACCCCGATACAGCGGTGGTGCCGCGGGCTGAGAAGCCGGATCCGGCGACGCGGCTGCTCGACTGGCTCGTCGACTCGGCCGTCAACGTGCGCCGCGAGGAGAATTTCTTCATCGACACGGCGGCCCAGTACGGCCTCGACATCAACCTACCCACCGACGACGCGGGCGTCGTGCGGCCAGAGACCAAGCTCGAGGGTCTGCGGCGATGGGAAGCCCTCTTCGCATCAGTTGCGCCCGCCGCCGACGGCCAGCCTCTCCCCTGGCTCGAAGGGGCCGTCGTCTTCTGGGGCACCGAGAGATGCTACCTGGATGCGTGGTCGTGGGCCAAGGCGCAGCGCGCTCCGGGGGAGGATGCGAGCAACGACGCCGACGGCGGGGCGATGAGGACCGAGTTTATCGACAACTGGACCAATGCCGACTTTGAGGCCTTTGTGAACCGGCTGGGCGGCATCATCGACGAGGCCGTCGCGGCGCATGTGCAAGACGGCGGGGAGCAGACCCAGAAGCAATTGTTTCAGAGGGCCGAGGCCAAGTGGCGAGACATCTTGGCTGCTGAGGAGAGCTTCTGGCCAAAGGTTTGAGATGATGAATGGCAGGCAGACTCGCTGGCCAGAAACTGCGAGGGCGCTACGAAAACCTTTTTGACTTTAACTCATCATGTAGATAGGGAAAAGGGGGAAGAAGTGTGTGCTTTGCTTTAGAAGGGGCAGAGTTGAATGATTAGTTTACTGACCTGCACACGATGGCAATTGGAGTTGTACGCTGTTGCAGTATACGGAGCTGCTCGGCGGATGGAGAACAGCATCAGTTGGGAACAAAGTGACCAGGAAGATGGGACTATCCTGAAAAGGAGGCTGGCAGCTCTATCGGCAGATGGTGTTCCCATGTGTTTATTTGCTCGCGTGTATGCTTCTTATGCTTTACTCTAACAATGCAATGCTAATTCAGAGATCGAGCGTGTGCCCAGCCGGCCCAGACGCGGCATAATCCGTCGTCACAAACGCCCTGTCCACCTCACCCAACCCTTCGGCGCAATACTGCAGCGTCTCGGCAATGTCGTGTGATCGGTTAAGCGGCGTGTTCTCATCGAGCAAGATGTCAAACTCGACCCAGACGCCGTCACCGGCGTGGTACGCAATAATGTTCTTGAAGCCCGCGACAACGGGCGAGAAGCGATACGCCAGAAACGTCAGTTTGCGCAGGGTGTGGTCATCGGCAGCCTCGCCCGAGAGGCGGACCACGTTGCTGAAACACGTGTGGCCCCAGTCAAAGATGATGAAGATGGACAAGAGACCGGCACCGAGGGGGTCGAGCCACCAGACATTGGCGTGGTAGCCAATGAGGGGAAACAGCAGCGAGAGCGTGTTGAAGATGACGTCTGTTTTGCAGTCCTGGACAAGCGCCTGGACCTGGGACGTCTTGATGGGATAGCAGCCGACCCCAATGGCACCCTTGATGACAATGGTGGCCACGAGGGAGGCAATGGCGGCGATGCTGAGGGCCTCGACGGAGGAGTGAGGCGGCATCAGGCGAACAAAGGACTCCTGGAGGATCTGCAGGAAGGAGATGACCATGATGATGGAGAAGACGAGGATCCCCAGCGGCTCGAGGCGGCGGCGGCCAACGGGGAAGCGCCGGCGCAGGGCATGCAGCCGCCAGAGGACGAGGCGGGTCGTCGACCAGACGATGAGGGTGCACAGCAGGTCCAGGGCCGAGTCGACGAGGGACGCGACGAGGGACAGGGAGCCCGTGGTGAAGACGGCGAAGCCCTTGCCGACGAGCAGCAGGACGTTTGCGACGACGTTGACGTTGATGGCCAGGCGAGCACGCCGGGCGGCCCGCCACCGCCTCTGCCTCTCCTCGTCGGGCAGAAGCTCCCCGAGCCGCCCGGCGACGCGCTGCAGCGCCCCGGCCCGCTCCCAGTCGCCGTCGTGGTCCGGGTCCGGGTTCATCGACTCGAGCACGTCGGTCGCGAGCGCCATGACGACGGCGTCCACCTCGAGCCAGTCGTTGAGGCGCTCGTTCTGCTCCTCGTAAAACGCCCTGACCTTTTTGTTGGCCATGGCGTCGAGCTCGGCGTCGCTCTTGCGGAACCGCTCCAGCTCCCCGCCGTCAATGTCGTGCAGCAGCGCCTTCTTGAGCTCTGCCCGCCGGGCGTCCTCGAGCGCCGTCCGCGCGTCGTCCTGGAACTTTGCGAGCCGAGGCGGCTGGCGCCTGGGTGACGGAGACGACAGGGAGGTGCTGCTGCTGCTCCCCTTTCCCTTGCCCATGCCCATGCCCATTCCCATGCCCATCGTGCCCGTCTCAATGTCGTGGCGCCGGCGGTGATGGCGCTGCTGGGCAGAGAAGCCGCCGAGGCCATTGCCGTTGCCGGTGACGGAGCGTTTGCCAACCATTTATCGCAATGTGAAGAGTGTAGTGGCGGTTTTTTGTGTGTACAATTGTGTTGCTGCCTACAATGATGAGGGAGACCAATATCAAGAAAAGAGACTTGTATACGAGTAGAAACAAGAGTGAGAAGCCAGCCACCCATCCATCATCCATCCTACTTGGGCAAACACTCACGCTCTCGAAACAGGACAACCTCAAACATGGCTTGCTGGCAATGACGTCGTGGCACCGATCGTCACAGGGGCCTCTAGGGGGCCACGGGCGCCTCAGAGCGGGCCCTGGGCGACCATCTGCCGGTAATACAGGGGCTCCATAGCTAGGGGCTACAGGGGCTACAGGCACTACCTAGGTAGGTAGGTACAGGGGATCTCAGGCGCTGAGCGAGGCTGCTCCAGGGCTCCAGCTAGGTGCCGGCCGGGGAATTTCTCCGTAGCGCAGTTGTCAACGGGCGGCCGCGAAACAGCCCGCCAAGACGGATACGGCTCTGGCTCTCTTCCTGGTTGGTTGTCGACTTGCCGTGACCCGTGAACCGTGAACCCTACCTTCTTCGAGACGTCATCTGACCCTCTCACGTCGTCATGATCAAGCGAGCGTGTTGGATCACGACAGCTCCATGCATTGCCATGACCATGATCGTCCTTGTCCAAATCAAAGCAAGCCTCAACATTCAATCCGGGTAGTCAATGTCTTCCTGTCGGATATTCGTGTTTGTCAATTTATAATCAACAGTGGATGCTAGCCATCTCACTCAGTGTACGTACAACGACACCGTCTAATTAATACATCAGGTCTTGAATGAGCGCTTGTATCCCTTAAAAGAAACCCCACGACTTATACCATGCCATCGTGGTTCCCATCCATCTCACCAAATACTTCTCACCCTCTGTACCTCTAGTGCTGTCCCTGTCCCTGTCCCTGTCCCTGTCCCTGTCCCTGCCCAGAGCCCATCCTCATAGCATGCGCAAGACGCTGTCGTGCGCTATCCTTGAAGTTTCGCTGTTCTCCTCGCCCAGACTGGTCATAGTACGCCTCGGCCTCGCTAAGTCCGAGCTTCTGAGGTCGCGGTGGCGGAGGAGGAGGAGCAGTCTGCGGCTGCTCCTGCTGTGCAGGTCGGTAAGCCGGCTCCCAGTCCGTTCGAGACTGCTGCGCCTCTTGACGATAGGGGTTGGACTGGTTCGGGTACCCGTCAGGCTGAGCCGTCATCACGGGAGCATGGCCATTTCGCTCGTCTCGGGGCGATGACCGGCGGGTTGAGTCGCGAGAGCGCGTCGGCTGGTGCGTCTGGATTGGCGCGACAGCCTTGCGTCGAGTGGCTTCACCCCAGCTATTGGTCTGTTCCTCATCGTCCGTCGCAACCTCGTCATCGGGCTCGTCGTCGTACACGCGCAGCTCGCTGCGCATTGCGAGACTGGCGCAGATGCTCCTAGCCTCCTCAATAGCCGCCTTCTGTGCCTTGAGCGTCATTCGGCGATCCCTCGTCTCCTTGTTCTCGGCTGCAATCGACTCAATCGTCGAGTTGGGCATCCGCAGAATCTCAATCGGGTTGAAGAGACGCAGCATGCCGAGAAGGAGATGCCGCTCCACCACTTGCGTAATGACGTTGCGCGTAAAGATGCGCCCCGTAAGATCGTAGTAGATGAGCATCTTCTCCAGCACCTCCTCAGCCTCTGTGTATGTCTCGCCATTCTCGGTCGCCTTTGCGCGCCACTGCATCAGTCGCTCGGCGTACTCTGGGTCAAACGGCTGCACCTCAAGCTCCATGTCGTCCGTCAGACGAGCCAGCTCCTGGTCGGCATTCTCATTCAGCTCCTTCATCTTGAGCGCAAGGAAGTGGTAGCGCAGAGGGTCATGCATCCGCTGTGGCCAGACGTGATCAATGACATCGGCGAGGAACTCGTTGCAGATAACGGCGAGGTTGTCCTTGTATTCTTGTGCCAGCAGGGGCCAGTTGCGCGAGTAATCCTGAAACAGGATATAGGGAGCGCGAGGGTTGGAGTCGAGCGGCAACTCGTTGCCACGAATCTGTCGCAAGAGTGGCTCAACTTCCTGCTCCGCAAACTCCTTCTTGGAGCGATTTCCCATGGTACTCGCGGAAGCGGGAGCGGGAGCGCCGGGAGCGCCGGGAGCGCCAGGAGCGCCAGGGGCAGCTGGGGCATCTTGAAAGTTGAGCCTGCGGCCGTGCTGGCGGAACCGGCGGGCAAACCGCTCGCTCTCCTCACGCACGCGGGCGCGGAGCTTCTGCGATGGCGTTCCCTTGGGACTCGACTGTCGAGCAAAGAAGCGCTCACCAAAAGGGTTCTTGTAGTTACCATTGACGGCTGGCGTTACGAGGTTGTTCGAGGCCGTGAATAACTCGCCCATCTCGAAGCGCATCTCCTCGACGGTGTCCTTGCCAGCACCCATGGCCTTGAGCTGGGCCTCACACCCCTCGAGCGACTCTTGAATCTGCCGTCGGAGCGTCTTGACGTGCTTTCCAATGTGTCGCTGGAGTTGTGTACTGAGCTTCTGGCGGAGGGCAGCAATCCCCCACATGTGCGGAGGGAGCGCAGACCACTTGCCTCGTGTAAAGAATTCGGCCTCGCGACGGGCGCGGTCCTCGGGTGTCTGCCACTCCTCACCGGGGCCCGGGTTCAGCAGAACATACCAGCCGAGCTTGCAGCTGTTCTCCTTGTCCTGGTTGGTCACGAGCTCGATAAACTTGTCCTCGAGTCCAATGCGCTCCGTCATGTCGGGCTTGGTCAAGACACCAATGGTCCGGTTGCCGTTGGGGTCAAAGTGGCGGGCCTTTTTCAGGATGGGCGCCTGGACATAGTCGTTGTTGCCTCCGATGACGGCGAGAATAATGGTGCGCGTACTCTTCATGTATCGATCCGAGAGCACCTCGATGGTCTGGATATCCGCCTCGGACTGGTCACGGTTGGCAACGCGGACGAGACCAGGCAGATCGACGAGCGTCAGGAGCGGCATGTCGGGGCCGCTCTTTTCGACTACCAAGATGTCGCGGGCAGCAAAGCGGCCGGGAATGCTGCGAGGGGCGATGAGCTCGGTCGCCTCGCGCATCATCGCCTCAAATGACGTATCGCCCGTGATGGAGCCGCCATACTGCAGCAGACGGGCCTGTTCGTTGTAAGGGCGCGTCTTGTCCGGGATGATGGAGACCTTGAGCTTCGTCTCTTTGGCGCGGCGCAGGCGAATCTCCGTCGCAAAGCGTGTGCAGGCGCCGGCATCGCGGGGGAAGGGAGTGCCGCTGAGGGCTTCGAGGACGGAGCTTTTGCCGGCCGACTGGTCGCCGACGACGACAATTTGGGGCAGCTTGACATTGTCGAGTTGGGCAAACTGGAGCTTATCGATGAGGTCGAGGAGGCCGCGCTGCTCGCTGGCGAGTCCGCCGGTGTCGAGCGACGACTCGAGAGAATGGGAATTGGGCATTTCGTGCCTGGCGGCGGTGTCAGTAGGAACCAACATGGGCATCGTGTGAGGAGTGCGATGTTGAGTAACTGACAGTGAACCCATGCTACGGGGGAGGAGAGCAAGGGGAGTTTTGTAGTGTTTACGCCTGCTGTAGATGTAGGAGGCGTCGTTTTCGTAGTCGTCAGCTCTTTATACGTAAATGTGTACGTTACGCGTTGGCCACCTGGGCTTGCGCAGCTGCCAAGAACTGGCTGCCACCTGCTTGCTGATGGTCGTCATGACGAGCAGGTGCCGCCAGATGCTAGCAGCCGGAGGCCAACAGGACAAGCTAGCTGCGCCACATTCTGTACGTATTGCCTATTGGTATTAGTGAGCCAGTGCATCAGGCTACAGCGTGGAAGTACTTGTAATAAGAAGCGTGCATATGTACCCATGTAAATCTCCTCGGGCTTGCCGGGGTCCTGCATGTGTGCTGGAAATCCGGGGTTACGTTGCCCAAAGAGTGAAGTCATCCGTCCTCGTCGCTACGTACTGTACCCGACGAGACACTCTGGCAATCCAGGGTCTTGCATGTGCTTGTGGCAGTCGTGGAGTCTGGTGGCTGTGCTAGCAGTGGCGAATGAAGACCTTTCAAGCCACAAATGCCTTGGCGTTTGCACAGCCACGGTTACCTCCCACTCAATCAAAATATTTTGAGCCACTCAGTCACTCAACCGCAGTGTGAAATGTCCACCCGCCTCCAGCTGGTATTGCGCTGCCTGGACGTTTACGCGTGGCAGACTTCACTATGACGTGGTGTTCTATGAGATATCCAGTTATAGCTTTAAGATCAATCACTGAAGAGGTAAGATGTGATACTCTTGTGCACAACGTGTGCTGGAGCTTAAAACTCGTGTATTCGTTCAGTTCATGTAGGTCCAGCCCTGGGAGTTATTTCAAAGGCAAATCCGACTCCACGTTACGCTTCTTGCTCGTTTATCGACTGCAACCTTGGCTGCAGCTCCTCAAAATTCGATTTGCCCTCCTCATTCGGGTATGCCCTGAACACCTCTCGCCGCATTACCCGTCTCGGTGCTCTCCGAGCCGTGAACAGCTCAAACTGGGCGAATCCTTGCTCTGGCAGAAGATCCAACCCATCCATAGACACCCAACCCCTAGCCGCCTCCTTGCGCACTTGCTCCAGAAGCGGCGTGTCCAACGTCCAGTAAGCCAGCTCAATCACCACACCGCCCGTTCGACTTCCAAGCCACGCTTCTGGCAAGGTGAAGTCTGGCGCGGGCGCATCCCCAATGCGGTGCGTGGGAATGCATGATATGATGACGGTAGGCATTCGAAAGTCGGACGGCCAATCTTCATCGCGTGAGCGGATGACGTGAAATCGAGCCTCGTTTCCAGTGGCACTCAGCAGCTTGAAGTCCTTCCTCTGTAAGAGCTGGGTAAAGTGCAGCACAAGCTTGTCTGCATTCTCTGGGGTTCGGTTGTAGATGACGATGTTCTGAATCCCAATCTGCAACATAGCATAGACGGTGGCGCGAGCCATACCTCCAGCTCCAATGACTAGACCACACGTGCTGGGTACAACGGCGTTGGCTGGGGAGAGTCCACGGCGAATGCAAGCCCGGATGCCGACCCAGTCCGTGTTCTCCCCGTAGAGTGCCTTGATCGGGCCCGCTCTGCCGATGCCTGCAAATAAGGCGGCACCGGACGGCACGGACCCGTCTGGGTTCAGCTCACGGATGGGTATCAAAGTGTTGACGGCTCCAATGGCCCTCGCGTGGCTGCTGAGCGAATGTGTCATGGTTATGACCTCGACCTTGAATGGAAGGCCAACGGAGGCGCCTCCAAAGTTGGGGTCCTGGATTAGATGAGAGATGCCGCGCAACGAAGCGGCCGAAAAAGGTTCATAGCAATGGGGGATCCCGCAGGCTTTGAGAGCTGCATTGTGCATGGCTGGCGACAGACTGTAGTCGACATTGGCGCCAAAGACGTAGAGCTTCATCTTGTCGAATATGAAGGATGAGAAGAGGACCTTGGTGGCGTCCAGCGCGGTAAGCCAAGGTGTAATGGGCGGTCGCGCCGATACAGGCGCAAGCGACTCGGGACGCACAACCGTCAGGATGCGGTTGAAGGAGGCCGAATGACAGCCGAGGGGCCCCGTGTTGTACGTTATCAGAGGAATCTTGGGTCCCTCAATGGATTCGACTGCCACCCTGAGGTGGGAGATGGCAAAGTTATCCTCAATTGAAGAAGCCGGACGAAGAAGCCGCGCCAAGTGACAGCCAAGCATGCTGGCCTTTTTATACCACGAAAGCCACTGAGGAGAGGTCCAGGGCGCCGGGTCCGTCACCATGTAGCAATTGCCAATAATCTTGGTCCGTTTTCGGGCGTCCAAAACTCGACTGATGCGGGAGTTGTCCAGCCGCAGGTCGACAGTCATCATCTCGGGAGCAAGGCGCAGCGCGTGATGTATGAGGTCGAGATACGGACATATGATCCCTTCGTCGGCTGCATGAGGAAGGAATATGTGGAGAATGATGGGTAGGATCGATATTCGTCTGACGACTCCAACGGCCTTGGAAATGGAGTTGGCCAGGTGTGCCCAAACTTCAGGTGGACAGCTCGCCGGGTCTGATTGTTCGGCGAGGTCGTGTACAGGAATCTGAATGATATCAGCACCCACCACGTGCTCCTCTATGTCAAACCCTTCGGACAGCACGTCGGTGAGTGGAATAGACATGGCATAGGTAAAGTCACGTTGCTCAGTAGGGATTCCGGCAAGGGGAAATGCCGACTCGAGAAAGGGGATGGAGCCGGCGGGAAAGATTAGGGAGAGGAACTTGAGGAAATGACGCTCGAGATGCTTCAGCGCAAGGTACGGAGCACCGGTTCTCTGCGTGAGGGTGCCCCGGGACAAGGGTGGTGGAGGCGCCTGAGCAGGTTTCTCGGAGACGTTGTAGAACTCAAAGTTGGTACAGGTACGGAAAATTGCATTGCTCACGTCGAGCAGATTGGCAATCTTCGCCGTGTCGCGAAACTTGAGATGATTCTGGATGGCCTCGGTGTCGCGAACAATGTGGATGACAGGGTTAGTGGCAGCAAACTCTCGCAGGAGGCTCTGGACGCGACTTTCCATCCAGGAGCATACGATGATGCATCCCGTACGATGGTGCTCTAGGACGCTCTGCAACACCTTTGCCTGCTTTTTGTAGCAGTCTGGGGAGCCATTTTTGGCCTTGAAGACAGCGCTGGAACATCCCATGGACCGGTGAAAGGCGTTCTCCAGGTCGATTACTTTGCGTTTCATGGCCGACGAGGCCATGATGGCGAGGGTAGATTTGCCAGCGCCTCGCATGCCAACGAGAAGTATTGAGGCATCTGTGCCGAATTCGGGCACCTCGCCGGTGAGGGGAGGAAAGGTGGGAGAAGGAGTTCGAGTGAAGGCATCAGGGGGGTCGGCGCGAGACCGTGACGACGGACGAGGCGTTGGTCGGTTTGCTGAAGAGAGCGACGTGGGGGTAGCATCGCCAGAAGACGACGCCGTGGTGTAGGAGGAGTGGTACTGGGGAGGATTCTGGCGGAGCTGCGTGTGCGGCGAGGACAGGGAAGGCGTGTTGGAGTGCGTGCGGTTGCCGTTGATGCGATCGTGGTATGAGTAGTAGGACGGCGGTGCCGGGGAGAGCGGCGGGAGCTGGTGGGCCTGAGCTGCATACGTCGATGGAGGCGTGGGCATGTCGTCGTTGGCGAGCATGGTGCCCAGAGAGCGCTTGACGCCAGCCATGGCTGTAGCTGTAGCTGTAGCAGTAGCAGGAGCTGTCGCTGTTGCTGTTGCTGTTGCTGTCGCGGTCTACAGCTCAAATCGAAGAGGTTCAACTAGTGGCGCGGCAGTAGCTCTCGACTTGTGGCAGACATTCTCGTCGGGTCGTGGGGACGGAGTAGAGGAGGTGTGTGTAGGTGGTGGTAGTGGTGGTGGTGGTGGTGGTGGACTGCACGGATAAGTGGGAGCAAGATGGAGAGCAGAGCAGATACAAAGTTGGATGCGCCCACCAAACCCCAGTTCCCAGAACCCCACGTTTTTCCGCCTGTGGCTGGATCTCTGATCGCGCTGTGGCGTTCGTATTGCAGTGGGTGGATCCAGGCCACTGAGGCGAACTTCCGCAATTGGCCGGCTAAGCTTTCATCCGCCCTGTCCGCCCCCAATAAGCAGGGTCCGATTGGTCCACAGGGAGCCGTGAGCCGTGAGCCGTGAGCCGCCTGTAAGCACCTGTCTACAGCTGGTCTTAGCGAAGCAACCGTAGCAATCCCCATACCAGTCAACCAGTCCAGCATAATCTGTACTCCAAAGCACCTGGGACCCCAGCTTCTCCCCGCATTAGCACCAATTTACCAGATCCCTTTCTCCCATCATCTCATCTCGTCTCACCTCAAGTCTTAACCGCCAGAAGCAATCCGATGATGACGTCCTAGCCAATCCTGTTGCTGCCGGTATCGCTGCCGCTGCCGCCGCCACTGCTGCTCTCCCCCCCAGCTCCATCTACTCTCGATACTCGGGTTTGGCTTCACTTGCTCCCTTGACACTCGCCGTCGCCCCTCCACGTCGTGAGATGGCGCGAGAGTCGAATGCGCAACTGCCACTCCCGTCCGTCGTCCTCTCCGTGATGCTCTTGCGCGCCCCGTGCTATAGCTAGCCCGCCCCCAGCCCAATCCAACCCGAGAAATGCCCCCCAAGAAACGAGCAGACGGCCCCGATGCAGACTCCTCCAACGCCCCAGCAACCTCTTCCTCCGCCCCTCCCAAGCGGCAGCGCGTCTCTCTCGCCTGCGACTCGTGCCGTACCGCTCGTGAAAAGTGCGATGGCGCCCGTCCTCACTGCGGCACCTGCGTCGCGCAGAACCGCGTCTGCTCCTACTCACCCACGAGTCGTAAGAGGGGCGTACCAACAGGCTACCTTCGCACCATCGAACTCTCCCTTGCCTGGCTGTTTGAGCAGGTCCCGGGCTGCGAAGGAGCTCTGCATCAACTGCTCACACAAGATGAGGGCGCTCAGGTCCTCGGCGTCAAGGACAAGGCCGGCCATCGTCTCTACCGCCGCTGGACCAAGAGCCGCGTCCATCGCGACATTGGCCGCCTGCTGTCCGACGACAAGGCGCTGCCTCCTTCTGAGGCGTCTCCCGCCGACGAGTCCGACTCTGACGAGGGCATCAGCCCGGCCACCTCCAGCCTCCTCGACACCAATCGATCCCCCGACGTGTTCCGGGGCCTTGTCCCCATCCTCAATGACGATACCCCTTCAACCTCACCACCTACCAGATTAGTTCTCCCTGCAAACTGGGAGCGCCTCGTCGCCATCTACTTCTCATATACGCACTGCTGGCTTCCCATTGTCGAAAGGTCCTCTGTTACCAGCACTGCCCTCTCCTATCCTCCTGAGGGCCTCGGCATCACCTACTCTCATCCTTCTTCCGCCCTCCATGCCCAGCTATGGGCTGTCTTAGCCGTGGCCGCGTTCCAGGATTCGTCCTCAACTCAACCTTCACCCAACCAAGGACTCAGCCCCTCCAAGATCTTCTCGATTGCACGCCGCCTCATCCCCCCTGAGGATGGCAACTTCGAACACCCTCATCATGCTGCTCTCCTCCTTCATTCCATCATCTTGATTGGCCAAGGTCAACATACGTCTGCATGGCTGGCTATTGGTAAGGCGTCGCGGCTCGCCTTGCTGCATCGACCAACGACTCTGCCCGCTCCCTTTTCAAGGGACAACGACGCAGAAGCCTCGGCTCACGACCCCCATGCCACGATTTTTGCCGCCTGCTTCATTCTAGATACTCTGGCTGCCCTGTGCGTTGGCCACCCAGAGTCGACCACAGGTCTCCGTTCCCAGCGGCCCTTGTTCCCTACCGGGAGACTGGCCGACTCGGACCAGGTTTGGATGCCTGTTGCTGGTCTGGGGAGACTCCCGGGGACCGGAGACCCCTTGCCACGGACTCTAGCTCAGCCCTTGTCCACCTTTCAGCAGCTCTATGCTTTCTGTAAGCTATGGGCCTCGAGCCTTGATGCCCGGTTGCAGGAGGGGAGCGTTGCGCGGCAGCGGATTACACCAGAAGACCTGGTCAAATCGCTCGACCCCCAGTTCTCTTTTTGCAACTCGCTCATCTTTGGTGGCTCGACACCCATGGTTCCGTCGGCATTTCTGCTGCAGGGCATGTTCCTTACCATCACTCTGGACCTCGTGCCAGGACATCGCCCCTCGCTTTTCTCCAACCTTGTGGAAGTCGTCGAATCGTGTCTCGACAACTTTGGCGCGTGCGGAACTCCTCCCGTCATGGTGGCACTAATGGAAATCGTACACAGGCAAGGGCACAGCGGCCAAATGCATGACCACGATAAAACTAGATGGAGGACGGCGGTGGATACGCTGCAGGGGGTCTGGGACACCAACAGGCGAGGGTTGGACGGAATTGAGAGGCGGCCAAACAGCGCAACCGCATCTCAGGTGGAGTCGACGGCCACCCCTATGAGTGGCGGTCCTATGCTCTTGGATGAGAGATCAACCGCAACCTACCCCACAACCCAAGATCACCATCACAACAGAGCACCGAGCATCTCCGGTGAGGGCAGGCCGCAGGACCTTGGCCGGCTGCACCATCAGCCGCAGTCGCAAACCCAGTCACACCCCAAGGAGCAGCAGCTTTTTATGCCCTACGACCGGCAAAGATATGCGCCGGTAAGCAACACGTCAGTTGCAAGCCCTGCGTCGCAGTCCCAGACGCAGCCGCTGTATGCGACGACGCCCACAATGGCATCCTTCCAGGCGCCGCTCGCCGGGGGGCATGCAATGCCCATGTTCCAGCAGCATGCGGGCCTGCCAGGTCAAATGGTGGACTATGATGCAATCTTGGAGGAGCTGGGTTCCATTGATTGCGCGGACAGCATCGACGTTGATCCGCAGTTTATGACAAACCTTGGTTTCGCGCCCGGGTGCGACCTGGGCGAGATGTTTCAGGGCGATTTTGGAATATAAAGGAATATAACCTGTCTACATATTAAAAACTACCTATACTCGGCACAATCCATACAGTCGAATCGAATTGATCCCGTCACGACATGACCCCCTGGGGGCATTGTATCAACCCATGCAGCGAAACAACACGACAGTTGCTCGTCCACCTGGTAATGCGAAGCTCAGCCGGGGATGGCGTACTTGGCACTGCAACGGCAATTCTCTTATCAGAAAAGTTGGCCAAGGTCCATGTCCCGCCCAGACCCCTGACCAAAGGGCGTGTCGAGCGTGGTCTGGACGTGTTGGTGTACTTTGAGCGTGGCCCTTTTCTCCTCCCCTTCTCCATACTTTCCCCGCATTCGGCTCTCCACGTGCAGGTGCAGAAGCCCAGATGGAGGAATGATTACGAGTCTCTTGTGCGGGTTTCAACCAACTCAATCTCCATGCTTATTTCCCTGCACCGTGACAGCAACTCGCCGAAACTGTGGGTCAAGAGGCCTGGAACATTTGGCGAGCCTTCGCTCTTCTCCGTGCGCGCCGAGCCCAGCTAGCCTTGGTTGTCTGGACTAGTTTGGGCGGCCAAGTGTCGATCTAACAGCCAAAAGGGTGAAGAGGGTGGGCAAGAGGCTAAGCTTTTATCCTGTTCCCCCCTCGCGTCCCCCAGACTGTCAGAGGCATCTTGGGGCAACGCATTTTGGCTCACAGCGGAGAGACATGGGGACTGATTGGAATCACCGTTAATCTTGTTTGACGGAACCAAGTTCATCCCCCACATGGTTAACCCCGCAAATCTAACCCCGGATTCTTGAGGCCTTCTCCAGTCATTGGGTCTGGACTGGAAGCGTGTTTTGGCTGGTTCACGGCTGAGCGTGCACCGGGGGGGGAAGAGAGCTTGTTGAGTGGGTATTCATGGTACTCCGTACGGAGTAGTCTCGTCGATGCTGGCCCGCTATAAATTTTACCTTCCCGGCCGTTGAAAGTTGGATCCTCTGTTCTCATCCATCAGCATCTCTCTCTCTCTCTCTCTCTCTGTCCTCTTTCTCTCCCTCCCTCATTCTCATCCTCTTCTTCTCCCATTCCATCATCTGGTGGTCCCAGCCCCTGACTTGCTTGTTTTCCTTATCTAAGGCCTCAAGGGGAAACATTCATCATGGGTATCCTTACCCTCAAGGAAGACCGGCCTACGCCCAAGGAGGTGTACAACTGGCGCGTCTACGCCTGCGCCTGCGCCGCCTCCTTTGCGGCATGCACGATTGGCTATGACTCTGCCTTTATCGGAACGACACTGGCGCTGCCCTCGTTTATTGACGAGTTCAACTTTGATACCTACTCCAAGGCCAAGCTCGCCACGCTCAAGCAGAACATTGTCTCCGTCTACCAGGCCGGCGCCTTCTTTGGCAGCTTGGCAGCCTTTGTGACCAGTTACTACATGGGTCGCCGCTACTCCCTCGTCTTCTTCACCCTCATCTTCATGGTTGGCGCCGGCATGATGCTCGGCGCCAACGGCGACCGCGGCCTCGGTCTCATCATTGGCGGCCGTGTCCTCGCCGGTTTCGGCATCGGTGGCTGCTCCAACATGACGCCCATCTACATTTCCGAGCTGTCGCCTCCCGCCATCCGTGGTCGCCTCGTCGGCATCTACGAGCTTGGCTGGCAGGCTGGTGGCCTCGTCGGTTTCTGGATCAACTACGGTGTCAACAAGACCCTGGCTCCCAGCCACAAGCAGTGGATC
Source organism: Pseudonectria foliicola (assembly GCA_003693505.1). Lineage (NCBI taxonomy): Eukaryota > Fungi > Ascomycota > Sordariomycetes > Hypocreales > Nectriaceae > Pseudonectria > Pseudonectria foliicola. The sequence continues at coordinate 219,683 of QUZD01000003.1, read as the reverse complement.
ATCCCCTTTGCTGTCCAGCTCATCCCGGGTGGCCTCCTGCTCATTGGCACCTGCTTCATCCCCGAGTCGCCCCGCTGGCTGTTCTCCAAGGGTCGCCGCGACAAGGCCATTGAGATCTTGGCCTGGATCCGAAACCTGCCCCGTGACAATAGCTACCTCATGGAGGAGATTGCGCAGATTGATGCCGAGCAAGAGCGGTACCACAGGGAAGTCGGCTCTGGCTTCTGGAAGCCCTTTGTATCCCTCAAGGAGCGCAAGGTCCAGTGGCGATTCCTCCTGGGCGCCCTGCTCTTTGTTTTCCAGAACGGTAAGCGAGCCCCATCCCTAACGACGCAACGACGCAGGTACAGAATGCTAACTGCGACTTTTTCTCCTTAGGCTCCGGTATCAACGCCATCAACTACTACAGTCCCACCGTCTTCAAGAGCATCGGCATCACCGGCACCAACACCAGCTTCCTCACCACTGGCATCTTTGGCGTCGTCAAGACGGTCCTCACCTTTGTCTGGCTCATGGTGCTCATTGACCACATGGGCCGTCGCAACCTGCTCATGATTGGCGCGACCGGCGGCTCCCTCTGCATGTGGTTCATCGGTGGGTACATCAAGGTGTCCAACTCGGCCAGCAAGGCCGCTGCGGGCGGTGGCAAGCTCACCTCGGGCGGCATCGCCGCCGTCTTCATGTTCTACCTGTGGACCGCCTTCTACACGCCCTCGTGGAACGGCACGCCGTGGGTCATCAACTCGGAGATGTTTGACCTCAACACGCGCTCGCTTGGCCAGGCCAACGCCGCCGCCAACAACTGGTTCTGGAACTTTATCATTGCGCGGTTCACGGAGCAGATGTTCAACGCGTGGGGCTTTGGCGTCTACTTCTTCTTCGCCTCGCTCATGATCCTCTCCGTCATCTTCGTCTTCTTCTGCATTCCCGAGACCAAGTCGATCCCGCTCGAGGCCATGGACACGCTCTTCGAGGTCAAGCCCGTGTGGCGGGCCAACAAGAAGGTCTTGGCGGACCTGCAGCTCCACGAGCACCAGTACCAGAACGGCGACTCGGAGAAGGTCGATGTGGAGCAGGTGTCTCTGGAGAAGCGATAGGCCAACGCCGTCTCTCTCTCTCTCTGTTATTATGAATGACTGCAATTTTACGTGTACATATACCTAATGAGCTGCATGTTGCAGAAGAGGAAACGACTCTAGAAGCGGGATTGGCGTGTCTCATTAGCAAGTTTGATATGAGGTTGAACAATCCAAATTTTCCCCCCAAAACCTGAATCCACATTTACTTCTCCAAACCCCGAAATGTGATTGTATGTACATGCACAGCAGTTACTCGTAAACCTAAACCTAAACCTAAACAGAGCTGTGTCTCTGGTGAGCCCCGCAGCCAAAAACTTGGACGACCAACTCCACGTGCTCCATACCACGACTCTCGATTGCTTCGTCCCCTCACGCTCAGATCACGCCGCAGACTCTGCATCCTGTAGTCTGTAGTCAACGGTGGGCGGTGAAACCAAGATCCTTGAAAGAGACCCGCAACAAGCAGCTCTCCTCGGCCTTTTTTGTTGCAAATTCTTTCAGCAGTCAGGAGTACCCCTCAGTGTCCCCCCTCCTACATCGGCGTGTTGGCTGTGGGGCGAGGAATTGGAGTCACCCACACCCATTCCTTGTCTTTTTTTTTTCTCCCTCCTGGCTTTGCTCTTTTTGGGGTTTCCCCACCAGTATATGTGGGTGAGGAATGCCAGGGTAGGTAGGGGGTGTTTTCTCGTCACACCAGATGACCGTTTTAAGTGAGATGGGAGTCGACAGGATTCGTGTATTCTGTGCTATGTAAGTTGTGTTAGATGGTCGAGTAAATGGGCCAAAGTATATAAGTAATCAACGTCGACTTTTGCATATTTGGCGATGGGAGGAGATGGAGGTCGCTCCTTGATCTTGACTGCACTGCACCGTTGCTTCTTGTGCTGGTAGGGTGTAGGGTGGGGGATGTATACTTGGCGTTTTGGGGATTTGTTTAGTTGCTACAGTAAGCGACTTGGACCGAATCAAGACGCGCCCACCTTTGACAGAAAAACAGAAAGAGACACAAGGGTTCGTTTGCAATCGACAGCGGATACAATCAGTTGGTTTGAAGTCATGTTTATTCTTCATGCATATACAATGTCGCTATCACATCATAAGGATTCGTTCATGGCGTCCTTTTTCGACGCGCTTCATGAGTGACGACCGCTCTCAACCATGTATGTATGTCCAAAGGAAAAGGAAAAAGAACCCAACCTCACAAAAGACGCCAGCTCCCAGCCATCAAAACACGGCCCCACGCCTATAGCTTGGATGCCCGCTGCTCAACCTTTTCGGCAATGGCCACCTGGCACTTCTCCTTGGGCAGCTCCTCGACAGACAGGCCCGTCCAGTAGCGGTCCTGCTCGAGGCCCTGCCAGATGAGGGCCTCGGTGCCGAGGATGACCTGCCAGCCGTGGGACTCGGCGATGGCGCCGAGGCGGGTAAAGGGGGTGGGGTTGTAGCACATCTCGAGGATGGCGCCCTTCTGGGGCTTGGCGAGGAACGTCTCGGTGACGGCGCGGGCCTGGATCTCCTCGGGCGTCTGGGGCTCAAAGTCGGGCACGCAGGCGACGATGGCGCCGGCGGCCTCGAGGGCCTCGGCCTGCTCGACGGTGCGGACGTGCTCGAGGCCGTCGCCGTAGCCGCGGGCGGCGCAGTCGGCGATGACGGCGGCGACCTCGGCGTCGTCGCGGTTGACGAGGTAGATGGTGGTGACGCGCAGCCACTTGCGGAGGGCGTAGATGGCGCTGCGGGCCGCGCCGCCGCCGCCGACGACGAGGGCGGGCTTGTTGTGGTAGACGGCGCCGGGGTCGGCCACGTTCATGCAGAAGCTGTCGCGGATGCCAATGACGTCCGTGTTGGCGCCGCAGAAGATGCGCTTGCCGTCGCGCTCTCGCAGGAAGAAGGTGTTGCAGGCACCCACGTCGCGGCACTCATCCGTCAGCTCGTCGAGGTGAGGGATGATGGCGACCTTGTTGGGCATGGTGACGGAGGCGCCTGGTAGCCCATGTTAGTCAGTGGCTGGTCATCAAATCCTCCCGTCTGTGTGTCTGTCCATCCGTCCCGTCCCGTCCCGTCCCGTCTCATCATGAGAACACACCGAGGTGGGCTTACCGTAAAAGTTGGGGTGCTTGGCCAGCTCCAGGAACGCCGGGATGTCGTCAGAATCTAACCGGATCTGCCCCCACTTGAGCCCGAGATCTTGGTAGATGACATTGTGGAGGAACGGGGACAGCGAGTGGGTGAGCTTCTGGCCAAAGAGATAGCCGTGGCGGTCCAGCCGGGCGAACTCATGAGGAGCCAGGATGTCGCCTGACGGTGACTCTCCAGCCTGGAGCTGGGTGTTGTTCTCTTGCACGACCTGGGCAGACATGATTGTATGTACTTGGTTTGTAGATGTCGAAGGAGGGAGGGAGGGAGGGAGGGAGGGAGAAAGGAAGGGGAGGTATGATGTGAGGCTATGGAGAGGATAAGGAGGACGAGGAGGAGGAGGGTAGAGAATTAAAAGAAAGAGAGAAGGAAGGGAATTCCCCAGAAAGCCCAGGTTAAGTTATGATGGAGATGGACGTCAAAGTGGGCTCAATAGCGGCGGATGGGATGGATGGATGGATCCTCGGGTTCCTGGGTTCCCCGTAAGTATGTTACTGTATCAGTTCTGGCTCGTTCTAGTTGCTGTATCCGCAGCTCAACGTCTCCCTGAGGGGGAGGGGCCCGAGGCCATCCACGTATTAATGCTCATGAATTACATACAGCACAATCCGTGCCCCCCCCCGTGGGATTCCCAGCCGATTGCGCGGTTTGAGATCGATCCCCCGCAAAAGCATTCAACGCAGATGCTGGGTTTTTTTCCCACAACCCGCACGCCAAGGCATCTTACCTTGCAACCTGCTAAGAGACCATCTCCACCCATCCATCCCCAATCCCCACAACCCCCCCCTTCACGCTGGCTAAACGTTTACCCATCTGGTGAGCGCGGAGCCCCAGTTGGGTGCTCCTTGCTTGCAATCCCGCGGCTGCTACTGGATGTTCGTACAAGCCCGAGAAGCCATCATGGCAGCAACTTGTTTCCCCGCTGGCTGAACAATCAACAAGTCGGAGCGGCATTGGTCAGTCCCATCGACGATCGCCACAAGTCCTGAGACAACATTGTCCCGGCCTTTATCAACCGTGTCTGGCAGTATTCCCGCCGTGCCGCCCAAGACCGACAGCAGCCTTCTTGGTCATGTGGGCGACAAGGGGTCCGGCTCAGCGTTGACGTGGGACATCGTCATGGAGGGCCTGCTCTAGTATGTACACATTATTGTACGAGACCACCCGTAGTCTGTACTCTGTAATCTGTACAGTCATGCCCAAATGTCCATCCATGCATGGCTTGTAGGTATGGAATACTTCCATGACTAGCTGCACCAGCGCAAGGCTTCTAGTGCCTGCTACCCGTGGATCCTTGTTCCTGATAAATGCTGTCCCCTTGTGACGAAAGAACCCACCACCGGCCCAGCTTCCAATCTCAACAGCATAAGCTGCCTCGTCTTCTGATCCATCCCTCTCATATAGTCCATTCCCTGGCCACCTGTGGTATCGACTCAATTCCATTTCGAATGTCCATCTTATTTTCCCCCATTGTCCTTCTCCGTTGCTATTGAACTTGATCATACTTGCCTACCTACATATCCACACACCCACACACACACACATACACAAAGGCACTTATACGCTTGCCCACAAGCCCTCTTCTGATCAATCGGCATCTCAGTTCTCATAACCTTGACGAAGTAACTAGTCGTCACTCCCCAGCTTTACTTCCTCCTTCCTCCCTTGGTCCCCTAAACCATCATCCCACAAGACCGTCATCATGGTTCACAAGCCTAGCATATGCACCATGTCCCTGGGCCGCTGCTTTGCAGGCCACTCCCTCTCATACAAGCTCGACATGGCCAAGAAGCACGGCTTCCTAGGCATCGAGGTCTTCTACGAGGACCTCGTCGACCTCGCCAGTGCCCTGCCCGGCGGCCCAACCCCAGACAACCAGGTCGCCGCCGCCCGCACTCTCAACCACCTCTGCTCCTCTCGCGGCCTGGAAATCATTGCCCTGCAGCCCTTTATGCACTTTGGCGGCCTCGTCGACAGACAGGAGCACGCCCGCCGCCTGGACGAGTTGCGGCTGTGGTTCCGCCTCGCCCACGCTCTCGACACCGACCTCATCCTCTTCCCCAGCAGCTTCCTGCCGGCCACGCAAGTCTCCGACGACATGGATCTCGTCGTCTCCGACTTCACCGAGGCTGCCGAGATGGGCCTGCAAGAGTCTCCCGTAATCCGCTTCGCCTACGAGGCGCTCTGCTGGGGCACCCACATTGACAGGTGGGAGACGAGCTGGGAGGTTGTGCAGCGCGTGGACCGCAGCAACTTTGGGCTGTGCCTGGACAGCTACAACATCCTTGGCCGCATCTATGCCGACCCCACGACTGTGAGCGGGAAAACGCCCGATGCTGAACAGGCCACGCGAGAAGCGGTCCACCGCATCGTCGCAGAGGTCGACCGATCCAAGCTCTTCCTCCTCCAGGTTGCCGACGGCGAGCGTCTGCAAGCGCCCCTCAACCCTTCTCACCCCTTTTACAACGCCGAGCAGCCGGCCCGCATGAGCTGGTCTCGCAACGCCCGCCTCTTCTATGGCGAGCCCCAGCACGGCGGCTATCTCCCGGTCCGCCACGTGCTGGATGCCATTGTCAATGGCGTGGGCTTTGAGGGCTGGCTGAGCTTCGAAGTCTTCAACCGGGAACTGGCCAACGAGAAGGAGACTGTGCCGGAGGATATGGCGCGGCGGGCTGGCGAGTCTTGGTTGAAGATGAAGCAAGAACTGAGCCTTCGAACAGAGGCTCCCATGGAGGCGAGGTTACAGCCCATGCTGTAGGAGGGGAAGTTGGCAAGATTAGCAGGCGTTTTTTTTTGGATGGCATATCCCTTGGGTTGTTGGTTCCGGCGCATGAAAGGTCTAATGCTAGTATGGTAGACACAAAGCATCGAGCAATAGAGCAAGCAGAGCATGGTTTCTCATGGACTTTTATTTGATTTTGGGTCTACAAATGAGATTTCTTTCTAAAAAAAAAAAGACACGATTGAAAATTGCGAGATTCTCGCATGGCACCAAGGGGCAGCAGCATTCATTGATGTGAATCGTGACATTTACTTCGTTATGGTATTATGTACAGAGCTCCCGTTGCAGCCGTCCCCGTGTCTTACTTCTTGCCACCCCTCAACTTGATGTGCTTGACGGCATACTCAATGGCTGCCGTATAGCCGTACACGCCCAGACCGCAGATGACGGCCTCTGCCTTGTCGCACAGGTAGCTGTGGTGGCGAAACGTTTCCCGCGCGTGCACGTTGGAGATGTGCACCTCGACAAAGGGGATGTCGACGCCGACGAGGGCGTCGCGCAGCGCCACGCTCGTGTGCGTGTAGGCGCCGGCGTTGATGATGATGGCATCGACGTTGCCGCGGGCGGCGTGGATGCGGTCCACCAGCGCGCCCTCGGAGCTGGACTGGAAGGCGTCGAGAGAGGCGCCCAGGGACTTGGCCTGCGCCCGGCCGTCGGCCTCGACGTCGGCCAGCGTCGTGGAGCCGTAGATGTGAGGCTCCCTGGTGCCCAGGAGGTTGAGGTTGGGGCCGTTGATGAGGAGGATTTGGCGGGAGCCGACGGCGGGGCTGTCGAGAGAAGGCATTGTGATGGTAGGTTTAGGGGGGGATTTTGGATGATAAAGGTGAAAGGAGATGAGTGAGTTGTGGTGTAAGTCGTTGACTCAAGATTGAGGATCTATGAGCGCTTGTATGTTTCTGATGAGACGGGGGGAACCAATGTTGTAGCGGGAGAAACCGAAGACAAGACAAGACAAGACAGGGTATTGGTAATGTGTTGGTGTTGAGAGTCTCGGATGGCAAGAGTCTACTTGGAGGATCTCTTAATTACTTGATACAACGGCGGTGCCCATCAAGATGACGAAACTGTTGGCATTGGCGCACCCCAGCCAAGCCAACAAGCCATCCGCTGCTCCATCATCGTTTAGCCAGGACCTGGACAATGACAATAACACAGTAACAATCTTCCATCTTCCCTCTTCCCCCTTCTCCGCTCCCCGCATCCCCATCCATCCCACCCGCAGCTTGCTCCCGTAGCATCCGCTCTCCTCGGGCTTTCTGGGGGGGGGGGGGAGGAGGAGGCTGTAACACGGGAATTGAGGATCAAGCCACCACCCAGGTTTTTGGCCAAGGGGACGGGCGCGCCGCCAGATCCGCCCGCTAGCCCGGCCGGCGTCTATTCATTCATCCAACTTTGGGGATCCTCGTCTTTCTGCTGCATCCACTGGAGTTCTCGGGCGTGGAGCTGCGGCCGGCTAAGGGTTCATCCGGCAGTCTAGCTAGACGAAGGGGGGGGGGGGCCCTTTCGTCAACGTGGGGAAGAGACGGCGTGGAACTCTCAAACTGCATGCAGTCAGGTTGGTCACTGGCAGTGTTGTTGGTAGCGTTGTGCTGCTGCTGCATCACCGCAGATGCCGAGACTTCCATTCCTTTGCTCTTCTCCCTGGCTGAATATGTCGCATTCCCCATAGTCCGGCACGGCATCCGAAGAAGCGTGGGGGAGCGATGCCCACAACTGCCTCAGTCTTCTACCTTCCCTTCTGAGCTTACTTCCTCCCCAGAGTTGATTGAGCCGGATCTGGTTCGGGTTGTTTCCCAAGGGATGGGTCAATATTACCTCGATCCAACTTGCATTCCATGATATATAAGCCTTGAGTATATGAGGACATGATCTGACCGAGTTCAGAGTACCCGGCGTCATGCCGAGCAGTGCATACGGCGCCTTTTGAGAAACCATATCGAATGAGATGAGTGAAGTATGAATGATTCTGTTCTTGTGCTAATTGACCCTTATAAACGCCTGTCCAGTGGGATATCCGTGCATGCCTGAAAGAAGACTCCTTGAGGAGTTTATATACATGTTCAGAAACAGATGACGGCTACTCCTTTGCCAAAACGAAGATGGCATCTGACGCCGACAACCAAGCTCTACGTCCCGTCAAGCTCGTGGTGCTGGGTGCTGCCCCAACGCTGGCGTCGACTCCAGCTCGGCGCGGTGGTCGGAATGCACCTCGTGGGTGTTGTTCGGCGTCAGCATCTCCTGTGGCGGCGAGGCAGAAGAGTAGTGGCCCGAATAGACGGGCGGAAGAGCACTCTTTTCGTCCTGTGGAAGCGTCCCGGGGTTGGCCGAGGCAGCGGTACCCCTGCGTCGGCGTCTCCAGAGGAAAAAGGCCACGATGCCGAGGAGGATGACTCCGACTCCGACGCCGACGCCGATGCCGGCTGCGGCGCCGGTGGAGAGGCCGCCCGAGGACGAGCCCGTTGGGGAGTCGGCCGGGTCCGATGTTGCGGTGGCTGACGATTCGGAAGTTGTCGTTGCTGATGTAGATCCTGTAGGTTGCTACCAAGCGAGTGTTAGCCCCATCACATCACGGCCCGCACACCGGGACGATGCACCGGAGGAGAGAGATGCGGAAGAGGGAGCAGCTCACGTTGGTAAAGGTGGTGGAATAGGCACCATCGTTGATATCCCGGACACTCGAGAAGAGGAACCGCTGGCCCGGCTGCGGCACATCGGAGCCAAACTTGTCATTCATAAACATGGGATTGCCCGGGTGCACGTCGAGCACGTAGCCGGTGCCGTTCTTGACATTCATGAAGCGGAGGAAGTCGTCGCCCCAGTCGGCAATGTCCCACTGCTGCTCCTCGCTGCCGTCCGAGTCGCGCAGGCACGGCTGCGTCCTCGACTCGTGCTTCTCCTCGTCGCTGTGGCAGACGGCGAGCTGCTTAAAGGGCCCCGTCTGGCTGAGGCGCAGCGAGTAGCGGCCCGGGACCGACGAGGAGACGCGCTGCAGCTGCCAGTGGTGCGGCACGGCGGGGAAGACCTTGAGCGTGCCGTTGTGGAGCTGGAGCGACGACTGGAACCGCGTCTTGTTGTAGTTGTCGACGCGTTCTTCGGTCAAGTGGTACCAGACGTTGGGGTCAAAGGTCACGGGCGGGAGTTTCTCGTTCGACATGGCGATCGCTGTGTCTCTGTGTCTCTGTCTGTGTCTGTGTCTGTGTCTGTGTCTGTGTCTGTGTTTCTTCCGGCTGGAAGAGTCTGCAAACTCGGAATGGATTCGTTTAGGGGAGAAGAGGAAAGTCTCTGGAGGGAGGGATCCAGGAGAGGCGAATCCATCAAGAGACACGACGGGGAAGACGTCCAAGATGCCCAAGGAGAGGGGATGATGCTTGGGAGAAGAAGTAGAGGTGGTTGCCGACCTTCGAGACCCCCCCCCCGTCGGGTGCAACGAATCTGTGGCAACACATCCCAACCGAGTCTGGAGTTACAGAGTACCATTCTTTAAATCTGACATGCATCTGCCAAGGGCTGACCCAACAAATCAAGGCCGTTAGCTGGCTTGATCTTCAATCTCATTACAGTAGATAGGCACAGCAAGACGCGCGCCGCCCGAGACTAAGGCTCGGCTAGCGACATGTCATCTCACCGTTGATCTTCATCCTTCTTTCTGTCCACGTTTAGAAACCAACCACCATGGAACCCCCAAAGGCTCTAAAGGCTCCTACAGCTTAACTTGATGGCTCCCTGAACTGCCCATTCATTGTGCCGCCGCTTGAAACCGCCAAGTCTCGCGTCTCGAGCGTCTTTGGCCCTTGTATTGCGAAAGAGAAACAGATCAACACAACGGATGAAAAGCAATTATTATACTTGTACGTGCTCACACAGTAAGCATCGACAGCTACTCTACTGCTATGTATATACTAGCCATGTATGCACGAGAATCCCTGCATAGCCTCCAAAGTGGAACGTCGTCGTATTGACATTGACGCCAGAGAAATAAATGACAGCGACTGGCCTCTTGACCAGGCCCTCTCATTAAAAATGGGTTCACCACGCAAAGCCTCGAATCAGCCATGCCCGCTGATGTCAGCCATCCAAGCCATCCCCATCCCCATCCCCATCCCCATCCCATCCTATCCTATCCCATCCTATCCTATCATATCCCATCCTATCCTATCCTATCCTATCCTATCCTATCCCATCCCATCTGCCCAGGCTGCCCTACCGGGCGGGCGGGCACTTTGTTTGTGGCAGTCCGCAATCGCTAGCCAGTCTTAGCTCCCGTCAAGAAGATCCATTCATGATCCCCCAATCCCTAACTTATACAAGTCCCCACGCGGTGCCATTCTCGTGGGGGCGGAATCCCCAGCGCCGCCCCGGCCGGCACACCGGTTGGCAGCGGCTATTGTCTATCCCGGCGGCGCGGCGATAAGATAAGCCCAATAACGGATCGTTGCCTGCGTCCAACTCTTACGTCTGACTCTCCCCATCCCCTCCATCACCACCCCGCGCACGCAGACGGTTTGCCCAAGTCGACGAGTTGACGAGTTGACGAGCAGTAAACCAAACCCCAAAAACGCTACGCCATGTCGTCCCCATCCGACCAGGAACTCGCCGACATCTTCGCCTTTGCCGTCCAGCTGGGCAAAGATGCCGGCAATCTTCTCATGGCTGCCGCCCGGCGCCGCATCGACGAAGGGCCCGATGCCGGCACCTCCAATGTCGAGTACATTGAAAAGGACAACTCGGTCGACATTGTCACCAAGACGGACAACGGCAAGCTTTCCATCCAATTGGCTCACCCAGCGCTCTGCTGACCTTTTGTCAAGACGTCGAGGCCTTTATTCGCAACTCGGTGCTGGCCAAATACCCAGAGCACGGGTACGTACGCCCATGTCATGTCATGTCATGCCATGTCACATCGTGTCACATCGTGTCATGACATGACACGCTTCATCATGACTCCCCAAACTTAGCTCACACCCTCCCCCCATACAGCTTCATAGGAGAAGAATCCTACTCCGCCGGCACCTCACGGACATACCTCGTCGACGACCGACCTACGTGGATCGTCGACCCTCTCGACGGCACCGTCAACTTCACCCACCTATTCCCCATGTTCTGCGTCTCCATCGCCTTTGCCGTCAAGGGCGTCCCCGTCATCGGCGTCATCAACGCCCCCTTTATCAACCAGCTCTTCACCTCTTGCGTCGGCCACGGTGCCTGGCTGAACGAGACCCAGCGTTTGCCTCTGATCCGCAACCCCGTCCCGCCGATGCCGCACAACGCCCCCAGCGGCTGTACCTTTTCCTGCGAATGGGGCAAGGACCGCCGTGACATCCCCGACGGTAACATGAGCCGCAAGATTGAGTCCTTTGTCAACATGGCCGCCGAGCGTGGCAGTCGCGGCGGCAAAGGCGGAATGGTCCACGGTGTCCGAAGTCTTGGCAGGTATGATATAGCTTGCGCCATCCAGTTGGGAAACCCTTGAATACTGACCAGCTGTACCTGTTATAGTGCCACCATGGATCTGGCATACACCGCTATGGGGTCATTTGACATCTGGTGGGAGGGTGGATGCTGGGAATGGTGTGTTTCGTCCCGCACTTCTCTTCTCAAAGCCCGAATCTAAAAATACTGACTGGCCACAGGGACGTCGCTGCTGGCTTCGCTCTACTAGAAGAGGCTGGAGGTCTCGTAACCACTGCCAATCCTCCCGACAGCTTTGAGACGGCCGAGATCCCAAAGGCCCATCTCGGCGGAAGACTCTACTTGGCCATCCGGTGAGTCCTCTATCCCTCTACCAAACGATTAGTTGGCTAACAATGTCCCAGACCTGCAGGGGCATCAGAGACCGAGACTGGCCGACAGACTCAAGAGAGGACCGTACGCGAAGTATGGAAACGGGTGCGGCAGTTGGACTATCAGCGTCCCGGCACATAGATGGAGAATTATTAAACAACAACAATAGAATAGACTTGCTCGATCAAATAGCGCAGCATCAGATGTCTTGTCTTGGATTGATCCTTGCTTCAAAGGCCTCCGATTTCCTCCATTCGTATGACAAACTCCTCTTGCAGTTTTGGCAGGTAACCTGGAAGAGTCTCTTCGCTTGCCGAATCTCTGGCTTGCCGAAGAGCCTCGCGGAGGCCCAGTACCAGTTTGCGACGTGCCAACAACTTGAGTGATTCGGAACTCTTCTTGCTCGCCTCCCTTCTCTCTCCCAAGTCGAGCGCCACCTCTTCCGCCTTTGCAATGAATTGCGCAGGAAACCCCATTGCTCGTGCCAGGTTGATACCATAATGGTCTTCATTGCCAATTGCACCAGATGTAGCCTTGTAAAGCATTGTGATCTGAGGTAGCCCGTCGCGGCTGGTGGAGCTGTCCGCTGCGAGATGGAGGTTCAACACTCCAGGGCGGTCCGCGAGCACGCGGGTAAGGTCAATGAAGTGTGTGGCAAACCAAATCGAAGCTCGGCTTTGTATCAATGCTTCTGACATGGCAACGGCGATGGCTAGCCCATCACGGGTGCTTGTCGCTCGTCCAAGTTCGTCAATAATCACCAGACTTTTGTCATCAACATTACGAAGAATAAATGCCATTTCTCGCATTTCCACAGAAAAGCTGGACAAGTTGCTTTGAAAGTCATCATCTAATGACACCCGGGCAAAGATGTTGTAGATGATCGGAAATGCGGCATACTCAGCGGGCACAAAAGACCCAATCTGCGCCATGATCTGGAGTAGCGCGACCGCACGAATGTATGTGCTCTTGCCGCTCATATTGCATCCTGTCACAATATGAAAGCAGTACTGCTCAGTAGCGTAGTAATCGTTGGGGACAAATCGGCCAGACATTGCCTATTCTCACACTTGGCATCAGCTAAGCGCAAGGCTTGAAGAGGAAATGGAATACTCGTTACCTTGTCGAGGATCGGATGTCGGGCTGACTTGAGTGCCAACGTACTGCTGATCTCTGGCCGCACGTAATCTCTTGTTGTAGCAAGCTGTCCAAAGGACGAGATCATGTCAATCAGCGCGACCGACTCGCAAACTCCGAAAAGATGCGATGCCTCTTGTCGCAACTCTTTGAGCAAGCTTCGAATGACCCCATCGCTTCGGATTACCACCTCGTTACAGGTGTCGGAGAGCCTAAGGTTGAGTTTGACCAAATCCAGGGTTTGGCATTCAGTCTGGTTCTTCTTGCGAACAACGTTGATCAGGATGCTCGGCGGCGTGCCGCCATCGAAGTCAGCAGCCCTGAGACGAAGCCAGTATTTACGGCCATTGTCAAATTTCAGCCCAGCGTCGAGCCCGTATGCCTCTTTACCAGGTTGGTTAGATTTGAATCGCGAAACAAACCTGATTCAACCTACCATTGATCTCGTCTACGTGCTGGTGAATCTCTTCTGTCAGCTCTTTGTATGTCTGGCGAGCGACGTCGAGCATTCCACTAATGCCCGCTTTTACGGCAAAGGTTCGCTGGTTGCGCAAATCAAGCGGTGACTTCATGTAAGTCACATCCGCTTCAATCGTCTTTCGTATGGTCTCGAGAATGCGACCCGTGATTGTAGGCTGACATAGATCACGAATTTTGACCAGCAGAGGGCTTGTGGCTGGTCTGAGAGCAGTGTAAAGCTCGGGAATGGCTTCAAGGAAGGCTTTGACCATGAGGACTTGATTGATCTGCTCTTCGACTTGCTGCACCTCGGCCGAAGTAGATACGGTGATTAACTGCTCCTCATTAGCATATCGTCGTGGACCTTGGGATTCATATGACCTTTGTCAGTAATTTCTCAACATCATGAAATTGTTTCAGTGCTGTTTGGGATCAGCACCAGTCACCTGATGGTATTCCTAAGAACTCAAACCTTTGCGTATTTCGCGAAACATTTCCTCATTTGTGGTTAGTTCCTCCAGTGCATCGTATCGAGGATTGATGAAGGAATCATCTCGGGTAGGAGGCTGCAAGATGTTGCTACGAAGCATCCTAGAGCCCATAGGAGTTGACGTATGATTCAACAAGCCAAACAGGCAATCTTTTGACTTGGTGCTCTGCAGATTTTGCATAATCTCGAGCGATTGTATTGCAGATATGTCAATCATCATGGTGTCTTCGGACGGGCGATACGAGATGCGAAGAGAGTGGGGGACAAAATTGATCGCAAATTGCTGTTGCACGTACTTCATGGCCTAATAGTCCGATTAGTGTCAAGAGTGCCTACCAAATAAGAGCAAATGAAACTTACAGCTGCGAAAGAGCTTATGGCGTAAAACTTGCCGTGGGTCGCTACTTTGAGAGGCTCAATGTCGTCTTTGAAGGCGAGACTTTGAATGTGGTCAAGTCCATCTGTTTCGGACCAAGCAGACCTGTCTAGTGATTCTAGCTGGGCTCCAGGAATGAGCTCACGAACGAGGGAAAATAGGGTACTGGGATTGTTAGGGGGGCACGCATTGGACATGAAAAGGATGCGAGAAGGAGTCGACACCTGGATCTTGTGAATAGACTTGACGTAAGATTGATTGTCACATATTTGACTAAGAATGGCCTCGCCAAGGGAGACGTTGATGAAAGCTACGCCTACGGATGGCGAGACGCCACGGGCTTCGCAGATGGCACATATAATGCTCTGTGACTCGGTGACGCCAAATATGGACGACACAGTTCCGGCCCGAGACTTGCGCCCAGAGGCCGTAGTCGGACGAGTGCTAGGCCGGGCTGTAGATGGACAAGACATGCTGGCTCGTGTAGTGACGCTAGACGTGTCACCAGTAATGCTCATGGCTGATGGGGTCGTTTCAAGGTGAGAGTGATTGAGATTCAGTCTGGGTCGTTTCGCACGGCCACTCGGCACGACAGAAGAAGCTCCAGAAGGGGCAGACATGTTGCTTTGAAAATATGCCGAAGATGACCGACTTGCACTTCTCAACGGAGTCGAGCCCGACGACAGCGACTGAGAATTAGGCATGGCGTGTGGTGTGGTGGTGTGCTAGGATACAACGCTGGGGAAGCCGGCACAGCTTGTAACTCGATGTCAGTGTTAGTGTCAGTCAGGGATTGTGTAGCAGAGATGTGCTGTACAATGGCGATGTAGAGCACTCATGAAAGAAATTAGAGAGAAGAGGAGATGAGAATCGTCGCATGCGAGAGATCGGAGATCGAGATTCGCCTCAGAATCAGTTCAAACAAAGAAGTGGAAAATTTCAGTTGTCCCTTGGAGTTTTGAGGTCGACGGCACTGGACATGGCCTCGTGCTTCAAGCGGAAGGAGGGAAGCTCACGCCTGGGTACTGGAAAGAGGTAGACGGTTTAGCCGAGATTCGGCCGGCCCGTCCTCTACTGCGCCAAAGTGCCAAAGTCCCCGCGGTTCGGCTAGAGCTTCGACTTGACACTGACACCGGTCAATGAGCAAATCCACACATTGTTGAATTCCCAACGCGTCGCGCGCGTGCACCTGTCGGCCATGTTCGGCATCCTCGAGGCCGTCTCAGTGCCTCATTCGGGCATATTCAGCTCGTACGAGGAGCTCTTCAAAGAGCTGAATGACCGCATGGAAAAGGATGGCTACAAGATTGTCAAGGCGCGAAGTCATCGCGGCAAGGTGGGCGGTGCCGACATCCCCGGCAACGACATTGTCCGGTGCGATCTCGTCTGCGATCGCGGCGGCCGACCCTATCGATGCATGGCCACCAAGCACAAGACATCGACCAAGAAGACGGACTGTCCTTGGAAGGCCAAGGCGGTCCATCGTAAGACAATGGGCGGCTGGGTCTTGACTATCACCTGCGACCAGCACAATCACGAACCCGGCACGCCCGAGCCGCCCACGCCCGAAGCCGCTGTGAGCGAGGAAGAGGAAGAACACGAAGAGCCGGATGATTTAGACGGTGAGATTATCCAGATATCAAGTCGTCCGGCGGCGGCGTGGCTGACAATGACATCTGCATCAGACGATGGCCCTCAGGCTGATGCCGAGACCTCGGCTGCGATCCAGGTAGCGGGCGTCTCCAACGCCGTTCTCCGCCTGAGCGGCGAGACATTCCACCAGTTCAAGAGCGACTATCGAAAAATGCCCCAGCCAGAGCGGCTCAGCATCCTGTCGCAGCTGCAACTCCGAATCGCTGCCATCTACGCGGTGCAGAACGAAGATGTACAACGGCAGCAGAGGCAGGACGCCCAGGACAAGCGACACCGTCAAATTGAGGATACACGCAAGCAAAAGCAGCGGGTACGCCAGCGGAAGCAGAGCGACCAGTCACAACAGCAGCAGCAGCAGCAACAGCAACAACAACAACTACATGTGCAGCAAGCTGTACAGCAACAATCTCTACCCCAACAATCTGATGCGCACTCGCAGGCCCAAGCACAAGCTCAGGCGCAGGCTCAGGCTCAGGCTCAGGCTCAGGCGCAGGCGCAGGCGCAGGCACAAGCCCAGGCTCAAGCCATGATGCAATCGCAACTGTATCTTTCCCAGACCCCTCAGCAGACCCCAATCCCTGTCCCTGCGATGAACATGCCCCAATTCCAGCACTACTCAGGGCCGCCTAAGAGGATGCGTGGCCGGCCTCAGGCGTCGCAGCATGCATCATAGTGGTGGAGCAATGAACGCATGAGCCCGCGAGCATGCTGGAACAGGGCAATATGATGGCGGAGCAGGACGAAGAATAGAGTGGCGATGGCGATGGCGATGGCGATGGCGATGGCGAGGGCAGGACCCCTTGGCATAGCAGAGAGCCCAGAAGGCCTCGAAATGGGCCACTAAAGGGCCAGGTCGAGCAGGGCGATGGTAAATGGAGTTATGACAATTGACGAATGAGCCACGTTCACGTTCATGTTCATGTCTAAGCCGTTTCCACTGCTTCAACATCACGAAGTAAACAGGTGGGGGGTTTGCGTGCGGATTTGCTAGCGGCCCAGACAAGCTTAAGCCGCCCGCTTTCAGCTGCTTCCAGCGGGCGGCCAGCTTTCACCGCCAAAATATTTGTTCGATTTTGCCAACTGCCCCACCATTTCGCATGACGAGAAACAGAAATCTCCATCAGCTGGTACCATTTCAACACCATCCCAAATCGACACCACACGCCGCCTATCAGAACCATGGCGACCGTCGTACCGCCCCCGTCCAAGCGACAGAAGCGCGAAACCCTCGAGCGCACGCAGGTTCAGCAGGATGTCACAGCGATCGCAGCAGGCCCCGCCGGCTCCTTCAAGGCCCGCTTCCTCGACGGCGATGGCAACCAGATGGCCGATGTGATCGAGGTGCCGCTTGCTGATGCATCGGAGAAGAACCTCTCGCTGCTTCTGAATACTCTTATGGCCAGGGTATGTGAGCCCAATCTCGATACGTGAAGACATGGGAAGGAAGGAGGAATACAAGGAGGGGGAAAGACAGCAGCTGCAAAAACAGACACAGACGTTGGTGCTGACATCTTCCTCTTCAAGGAAAAGGAAGAGTTCCTCCCGTACCGCTTCCGAATACATATCCCCGATTCGGACATTGTCGTCGACCAGTACCCGACAGACCTGTTGCAACTTCTCCGCAGCCATGGCATCGAGAATCCCTTTGAGACGACCGTCACCCTCAGCGCCGAGCCCCAGGCCGTGTTCAAGGTCCACGCCGTCACGCGCATGTCGCACAGGATACCGGGTCACGGCGAGGCCATCCTGGCAGCCCAGTTCAGTCCCAAGAACAGCAACCGACTGGCTACCGGGTCGGGCGACAAGACGGCGCGCATCATGGATTGTGACACAGGTACTGCCAAGTTCACCCTCGCTGGTCACACGCACTGGGTTCTCTGTGTCGCGTGGTCTCCTGATGGCGAGAGACTTGCGACTGGCAGCATGGACAAGTCGGTGCGGCTCTGGAACCCTGAGACGGGCAAGGCGGTTGGCAACCCGCTGACGGGACACACGAAATGGGTCACCAACATCGCCTGGGAGCCCTACCACCTGTGGAGAGATGATACGCCACGCATCGCAAGTGCTAGCAAGGACGGGTCGGTGCGAATCTGGGTCGCCAACACTGGTCGGACCGAGCATATCCTCAACGGCCACAAGAGCAGCGTCAGCTGCGTCCGCTGGGGTGGAACCGGCTTGATCTACAGTGCAAGCCACGACAAGACGATTCGAATCTGGAACGCCGAAAAGGGCACTCTGATGCACAGCCTCACTGCTCACGCCCACTGGGTCAACCATCTAGCACTCTCTACCGACTTTGCGCTGCGCACTGGCTTCTTCGACCACACGCCCGTGCCGGATACCGAGGAGGGCAAGCGGAACAAGGCCAAGGAGAGGTTTGAAAAGGCGGCCAAGATCCAGAACAAGGTGGCGGAGCGGTTGTGCTCGGCCAGTGACGACTTCACCATGTATCTGTGGGACCCCTCGGAGGGTACCAAGCCGGTGGCGCGAATGCTGGGACATCAGAAGCAGGTCAACCACGTCACCTTTTCGCCCGATGGTCGCCTCATCGCCAGTGCGGGCTGGGACAACCATACCAAGATCTGGAGTGCCAGGTAAGCCACGTCTTGCGAGACATTGTACAGCCTTGTCCTCGAGCTAACATGTGTGTGTGTGTGTAGGGATGGCAAGTTCATCAACACGCTGCGCGGCCATGTGGCACCCATCTATCAGTCTGCCTTTTCAGCCGATTCAAGACTGTTGGTAACGGCCTCGAAGGATACGACACTCAAGGTATGGTCCATGGCTACCTGCAAGCTTGCCGTGGATCTGCCTGGCCACCAGGATGAGGTGTACGCCGTGGACTGGAGCCCAGACGGGAAGAAGGTTGGCAGCGGAGGCAAAGACAAGGCTGTCCGCCTATGGTGCAATTAAGGCTAGTCGGTAGCTGTTGGCTGACTGGAAGTCGAGGGCCGTCAAACATAGATGAGTTTGTCGAGGAGCAACTATGCCCACCGACCTGGCTGGGACCTGATTGCGTACCTAGATACTCTCGACTCATTGTCCCAGCGTGGATAACGCAGGTTCTGTACCACGAGCAAAGCATCAAGTGGTAGCCTTCCCGAGTACAAGGTGTGCAGCGGATGATGTACGCCAAACCCTGTCGTCAGAACTGATGTAGCAGTATGGGTGGCACTGGCCGATACAGCTTGCGGCTTACAACCTGGACGCGCCCGTCCGGTTTCTTGATTTGTTGCAGGCTCTGCATCATGGGGCTACGAGACACGTTTAGAACACGATACACTTCAATATGGGATACTGGGATGAAAAGAAATAGAGCAATTGTTTTCCTCGACGTCGCACTGAAATGATCATGGCTATCAGTGACACTTTCGTATGATGGGATGCTCGATTACACTGCTTGCACAATCCGCTTGCTATATGGGCATCAGAGTAGTTGCTACAAAAGCATCGGGCCCTTCCTTACCTACGATCTAAGCAAGTATCTGTAAACTCGTGCAGCCGGCTGCGGTATCACGCTTGTCGTGATGGTTACAAATCAAACTGCAGTGCTTCTGATATAGGCTATGGCGTCTAGTTAAACATTGACTCAACCCTTGTCGCCTTCTTGGCATACTCGCCTAACACGCGCTTCTCCTCGTCCGTAAGGGCCATCAACTTTCCACTGCCCATGCAGCCCATGCCTTCCTCAGCGACGCTCTTCCGCCATGTCCCGTCCGTCATCCAGTACTCCGGTACCGCGTACTCTTTGGGCTCGACGTTCTTGTTCTTGAACAAGCCGCCGCTGAGCCAGAGCAACTTCCCCTGTTGATCCGTATGCCCAGCGGAAGAGCTGCATACATCGGTGACGTTTGTCTCCTTTCCCCCCTGCTGCTGACCAGGAGCTGCCGAGCCAATCTGGGAACTATAGTGTGGCTCAAAGTGATATGGGGCGCCCGCCAACTCGAGTGCGAGCCACCAAGCCTCCTTGTCGCGATTCGTGAGGCCATACGCAACTTCTTTGCGGACTTGGTACATGTTCTGCCACGCCACAAGCAGCAGACCCAACAATACGTCATCGCGTGCCTTGTTGATCACGACAACTCCGGCGTCACTTTCCTCAGAGTACCCTTCCGTCCACATGCGTGACTTGAGAAGTTCCGGCGAAGGCTCCTTGATCTGCTCGTGCCACCACTTGTGCCGCAAGGGAGACTCGTTCTGCCCCGTCAGGCGGCCATGGAAGAGGTACGCGCCTTTTTCAATGTAGCCGGGTTGGTCGAATAACACATTAGGGGACTGAACCAAGACTGTATCGGGTTCTATAATGGCCACTTGCTCAAAAGGTGCTGCCAACGCTGCATACGGCTTGATTACCCAGCCGCCCTCAACAAGTCCCAGATTGGCGTTGTCGAACACGTCCATGATGTCAACAAAGTCAATGGACTCCCCCAAGGCCTGCTCTTCGATTCTGGAGCGACCTTCATATGACAGCACGTCGCCAGAGTAGACGACCTGGATCGGAAGGGTTGAATGGAATACCTGGCGAATGGTGTAGATGAGGGTACCGGCCGAGCTCAAAGTGTATCCGCTGTCGCCGCCTACAGGGATCACGATACCTTGCGAAGCGGGCACATAAAGATCTCTCAGTCTTTCCAGCGGCTGTTCGCCCCATGGGAGGTCGAAGCCTTTTTTGAGAAATGGGAACAGTATTTGGCAGCCAATGCCAGCGGCCGTCATGAGCTGTTCTCGGGCGAATGAGCGACGGGACAGAAGATTGGCACGCGCCAGCCAGCCACCTATCTGGCGAGTGCGCTGGCTCATTTCCGAGAACTGATCTTTATAGGGCGCCTTGATAGGCTTGTCCTCCCAGGTTTCTACCGGGTTGAACACGTCTTTGATCTCCGAGTCTGACAAAGGCCGGCGTGTAGGGATCAGGTACATATCGGGTAACCTGGTTTGGTAAACGATGAAAGAGAGGATCAAGCCAACAGTGGCATAGATGGTGATTCGAATAGTTGGCCGCGCAATGCGGATCTTTGGAAAGTTTGCCATGGTTGCTGGTGTGTGTTAATGGAGGCCATACTTGGTGATGAGGAGAGCATATATATGTACGATGAGAAATAAAAGACAGCTTGATGTAATAAATCACAAGATACAAACTGGCCTCATCTCAGTCTTCAAGAACAAGAATCTGCATCTAGAGCTTTACCATGTCAGCTCTACCCAGCTGTTCTAGGCAGCAGCATCAGGGATCAATCTTCTTGCAGGAAGCCGCTAAATGTGTGGATTGTCTACATCTCAATGCGACTAACAATCATCGGGGAACACGGATGTGCTCTTCTTCATTGCGGCGCAGCAATTCCATACTGCGGCCTGCCAAGCCAGCATCTAGTTAAGCGAACTGAACAGATATGTCTAAAGGATCTGGTCTTTTACTAAATACCTTGTGAAGTGGATGTAGGTCGTGACTCACTAAGTAAGTCCTGCCGATGAATGATTTGACATACAGGCGGGCCATGTTTGGCCAATATGATTCAGTTAATCTCTCAGATGCCTCTATTCAATTCCTTCCATCTGTTGATAAGTACTCCCTTTCGGAATGGTTTACTTTGTTGGTCAGCAAGGCCATCATCTATCATCAATCCTCAGAGGCTCAGATGCTTTAGCCTGCAACAAGCCGCTAGGCAAGCTCGACAACAAAATCGTCCCACTCCCATAATCTCATATATCCCCACCTACTCATAACGATCGCTCTCGTGCTTGATTGGCCGGTAAACGAAGTAGTCAAAGGTGGCAGACTTGGCTCGCCTATCCAAGTCAGAGCAGGCCACGCCGACAAATGCTCCGGTGAAACTTCCATTCGCTCCCTGAGCTCCGCACTCGTCCGCAAGTTGCGAGGCGTCGTACACAGGGCCAACTGCCTTGAGCTTCTCCTCCCCTTCCAGTCCGTACGAGAACTGGAGATCTGGACCCCGAATCGATAGCGCTAGCCGCACCTTGCCCGTCTCTGGGAGGTCAACGGGCTCATCAAAGGGCAGCTTCAACGCTCCCGTTGGCCAGGCGCTTTGCGCCGTCATGATGAGGAGCTGCCGTTTCCCCTCTGACGACGCCGTCACACTTATGTAGAAGAAGTTCCAGCGGCTGTAGTACGCCGTGAGGCCTGCGAATTCTCTTGGAGTTGCAGGGGAAAAGTCAATGATGGTCTCGGCGTCGTAAGAAAAATGCGTCTGGCGGCGGGCTATCAGAGCCTGTTCAAACCAGGAGCCGATTGCTTCTCGTCCGTACAATGTCAGTTGTTTGCCAGTAGAGAATATGCGATCTGGCTCTGGAGTTCGCAGCCACTGAAAGTCTTTGGGCAAGCCCTTTTCAAACGTGTACCTCTGTTCTGCCCAATACACATCTTCGCGTTGAGCGCCTGGTACTTCGACGTGCAGCGATGGAATGGGCCCATCTTTAACGTAAAGCCAGTCGTCCTTCCAATACGCCTCTTGAATCGCAGTCTCACGCCCTAGGACACTGCGACGTTGCTCCGTGGTCGGACGACTTGTCAGATGCACCAGATATGTCTTGCCATCAGGAGTGTCGACAATGTCGCCATGGCCAGCACGTTGCAGAGCTGCAGAATCATTGTCCTTGGAGGTCAAAATGTACTTGTCCGGATGGAGCTCATACGGCCCCCAGATATCGCGAGACCGGGCCAAGGTACAAGCATGGTTGTAAGAGGTCCCACCTTCAGCAGTGAGGAGGTAGTACCAGCCGTTGCGCTTGTAGATGTGAGGGCCCTCTGTGATGCCTATGCTGGTGCCGTTGAATATGGTCTTCTGTGGGCCAACCAGCTGGCCAGCGGCGGGATCAAACTCCTGGAGGATGATGCCACAAAAATGAGTGGGGTACCTGTGATCGCGCAGCTGGTTCACGAGCCACTTTTTGCCGTCTTCGTCATGAAACAGTGAGGGATCGATGCCGGAAGAATTGGCGTAGACAGGATCAGACCATGGGCCCTCAATCGAAGGGGCGGAAACGATGTAGTTGCTCAGATCCCAGAACGTGCCACCCTTGCTTCTGACGTCTGTGTACACCAGCCAGAACTTGTCCCCGTCGTGTGTGAGACACGGGGCCCAGATACCGCCGCTGTCGGGGTCTCCACGCATATCAAGCTGGCTCTTGCGGCTCAGGGGCCGAATTAGCAGTTCCCAATTTGCCAAGTCCTTGGAGTGATGGATCTGGACGCCGGGGTACCACTCAAAGGTCGAAGTAGCGATATAGTAGTCATCTCCTACCCGTACGATCGACGGATCCGGGTTAAAGCCAGGGAGAATGGGGTTGCGTAGAAGGGGCATCTTGAGAAGAAATCAAATGCGCAAATGATGTACTGTGTATTGTGAATGAATATGGGATGAGCCGGTTGAAGGGTGCATACGATCCGGGTCAAGGTGGAGGAGCTGGGTCTTTTCAAGAATCAAGATGTTGGTTGTCCTGGCTCTTGACGTTGTTGCGAACCGACTTCAACTAATCGACTGAGGAAACGGCGATGTTGTAGTCTCAAAAGAACGGTCCAATACTCAAACAGGCTTGAAATGGAGATGAGTCCTTAATTGAATTTGGTCCTCTTCCGCGAGGTTTAAATCGTTGGCCTATGATGACGGAGAGCCTAGCATATTCCGGCTAATATGCTTGTAGATCGATGCTCTCGTGTGGAGATGGTGGCTATTCGGGCGACATTCCGCGAGGTGGAAAGCTGTCTCCACATTAGCATCCCGTCACGTCGATTTTCGAAGTGTTGGACCAATTCTTTGGCACATGACAAGTCATCGCTCCATGTTTGGCTCAACTCAGGGCGCGTATCCGAAATTTAGTCAACTGCGGGACATGGTTTGTTAAGCCCACCGTCACGAGTTTCTGTATTAGTCTGATAGACTATGGCGATAGAGTTGAGCACAAGCAAGAATGCTGGGAGCTATGAGTTCACTCACTACAACAGTTTTCATATGTGTCTCAGCTTCCATCTTTCAGTTTCCATCAGACTATGCCTACGTGGTGAGACCACGGGCACATTTTGGGTTTCAAGTCAACCAGGACAATTATTTCGTCAAGTCCTCTACATCTCGCAATTAGCATCCAAAAGATCTAGGCAAATGACAGCCTTCCATAACCAGAACCATCCTTTGGTTTTCGATTAATCATCTGGTTCGCCTTGCTGCAATTCTATATGCCACGCCATCTTCTGATCTTCTTTGCTTTCAACGGCAGCTCTAGCTGAGAAAGCATAGACGCGAATAGAAAACCGACACTCGTCACTTGGTTGAGTCCATCTCCCCGTCTATGTATAGTATGGAGTACTTAACTAACGCACAGGGCGATTACCAAGTATGAACATAGCCAAGACAATATGGGCCTAGGTGCCCGACTGTCAAAGACGCACGCGCTATTGCCCAATCATACAACAGATAACAACCTCCGGTGTGGACTACTTCACCAAATTTTGGAAATTGTTCTGAGACACCGAAGCCTATGGCTTGATGATAATGAGAATGAGACGGTAAGTTCCGTTGAACTTTGCAACCAAGGGTAGTTAACCGTCACCTGCGTACCGCCGCTCATCAAACACGACGGCGGTGTGCCGTGGTACCACATCGTCGCCGAAGCCAAGTTGAACATCAGACCCAATGTGAGTGGTTGAGGGCCAGCTTAACCCAACAAACGATTGAGTCACTCGCGTCGGAACCAATCGGTCGGGTTGAGTGGCTTGATGACAACTAGATTTAACTAGAGTCTTCAGAGCTGGAAAGCTGAATGAATCTGCGACAACTTGGAATGACGCAGGTGTTCAGGTACATGTGATAAGCTGATGGGTAGGAATCATGGCCAAGTCTCCAGCAATGATTTTCCCCAGGATTTTATTAGCCAAAAGCCTATACAAACTTGTCGTCAGGGCTCATTTCTTGTGTGTAGTGAAATCTATTAGATACCCTCAGCTTTTCGTTGTGGTCTGAGAAAGTCGAGGCAGTCTTTGCCGAGCCATTGCCGTCAACATAATTCTTCGAGCGCTTTCTGTCAATATTGTGATGCTCCCTCTGCTAGCTTTGCCACTCTATGTAAGTCATCACTTCCGTTGTTCCCGGCCTCGCCAGTCTCGTCAGTGTTGGTCAGGTCGTTATCGTTGCCATATATCGAATCCTTTTCCATCCTTTGGCGCGATACCCTGGTCCGATACTTGCAAAAACAACGAACTGGTATGGCGCGTATTACGCTTGGAGGGGTGACTGGCATCTACAACTGCTCGAGTATCATCATCAGTACGGTGAGTGGAGGTCAAACAGGGGCCACCCATATACAGGACATTTCTCACTGTGGTATCACAGGAAAAATCGTTCGGTTCGGGCCAAATTTCATCTCAATAAATTCAAACGAAGCTCTGATAGACATTTACGGCGTACGGTCTAATGTAAGAAAAGTCGATATTTACGCTATCACCAGGCCACGCTGTCGGACTGTCAACATTATCAGTGCTATAGGCAAAAAAGCCCACTCTTTTAGAAGACCTATTCTTGCACAAGTCTTTTCGGACAAGTCTCTGAAAGGGGTACAAGAGCATATACTGGAACATGTTCGTTGCTTCAATCGGGCACTTGTTGGCGATCAATCTCCAGACTTTGCAGCAACTGGATGCAAAAACGCATGGGGTTCAGAGATTGACCTGGCCAGCATGTGTGACTATCTGGCGTTTGATGTCATCAGTAACCTTTGTTACGGAGAAGCTTTTGGGATGCTCAGATCCGATGAACTCCGTCAATTCCCTCGTGTTCTGTCATCTCTCAGTCGTCGAAACGGAGTGGTACGTTGCGAGTCACCCATAACCTTTGAACGGCTGGCTGAACCTTTCACAGTGTTTTATGCAACCTTTTCTGTGGCGATACAAACTCGACTTCCTCTTACTAGCGTCTGTCAGAAAGCAGGCAAAGGTCTTTGGCGGTTGGATACGAGAAAAGGGAAAAAGAAGGATGGAGCTTGGAAACAACATGAGCCAACGCGACTGTTTCCATTACATGCTCAACGCGAGGGATCCCAAAAGCGGGATAGGATTCACCGAGCGGGAGATGTGGAGCGAGAGCCTACTTCTCATCATTGCAGGTTCGTGTAGACTACTCTTTATCCCAAATACCCGAATTTACCAGTGACAGGCTCGGATACGACTTCAGTAGCTCTGAGCGCGGTAATATTCTATCTACTTCACAACCGCGACGCCCTTGCAAAAGTCACAAACGAGGTTCGTTGCGCTTTCGCAGCAGAGGAAGATATCAGGGTTGGCCAGCAACTAAGCTCTTGCGAGTATCTTCGCGCCTGCATCCAAGAAGCACTACGTATGGCACCGCCTATTTCTGCTCTAAATCCTCGTCAAGTTCTGCAAGGTGGCCTTGTGGTACAGGGAACGCACTTTCCAGAGGGAACTGTCATTGGGACTCCCATCTACACAATTCACTACAACGAGTCCTATTTCCCGGACCCTCTGGGTTACAAGCCTGAGCGTTGGATCGTCAACCCCGGCCAAGGTTGGACAGAAGAGCTTGTTGAAGTGGCACAATCTGCCTTTTGTGCCTTCAGTGTGGGATCTAGATCCTGCGTGGCGAAGAACCTGGCCTGGATGGAAATAACCCTTACCGTCGCTCGAACTCTGTTTGCATATGACATGAAACTAGGGCCGAGCCACGTTCACGGAGAGTCGGATGGCTGCGTTGAAATCCAAGGGAAACATAACAGTTTCAACTATCGACTTACTAGCGGGCTGACTTCAGGGAGAGAAGGTCCGTTGGTCCAGTTCAAGGCGCGGGAGATCTAGGCAAAACTACCTAGTTAGTCTAGTGGGCGGTTGGAACCGAGGTGCGGTGAGACATTTCACCTTTGACAGCGACTCTGGTTTGGGGAGCTCCGAAACAGCTTGTCCATCATGGTGATGAGCCACTGCAGATGCATACTGTTGCCATCAATAGCCGGGTCCATGCCAGCTTATGTCTTGACCAAAGAATGCCTTCATAACCTCCACGTGGCTCGCTGAACTGCACATGAGCGGAGCATGAAATATGCGCTTGTTTCGGCTGAAAGAAAATGCTCGAGGTACTTATTTTTTCTATCCAGTCTATGTACAGCGTCGTAGATAACACTCGTGGGTAGCTTTAAGCAGTCACAATCATACCTACCGAGTACTGGTGAGGTGACTTGTAAGCTTGACTGCTAACGCACAAGACGTGTACTATCAAAGTAAAACGCGCCCACTTGGTGTTACCGAAACCTCAAAAAAACAAAAACACTAGCTGTTTCTCTTGATCTCTATGTTATACTACTGACTGGATCGTGACAACCGGTTATTGCTCGTCCAATGCAGGGTGGACATGTTTGCAATAATATGTTTAATATCACAGGGTAGCTGAGGCTCATGGGAAAGAGAAGCGATCAATGGAAGATCCAGCTGCTGGCTATCAGACGGTGCCAAGTCTCCTGCTTTAGCGCGTTTGACATACTCCTATCTGAATTATACGATGCCTCCGTACGTCGTCGGTCTTATCAATCAGCTTGGTTTTGGAAATAAGCACCGCGGGGGTTGATCCCATCGTCCAATCGGCCAAGAACGACGCTTTATCCCGTCGAATCGAGGGGTCAGATTCCAAACCAGTGCTGAGCCCAACTTTTTCACATGCAAGATTGCAAACAATACCAGACTACCGACTTTTTGTCTTGTCCCAAGTCTCTCGCCAGGGGTGGGTAGTATTAAGTGAAAGTGAAGCAGAGACGGGCCGGTGGGTAGGACTGATGCACGAGTAATAAAAAAACGACATGCAAAATGCAGCGCAGACTGCCTCGACGCCGCAGCAAGATCCTGCACTTCTGCAGCCACCAGAGTTTATGGATGGCCACGTCCTACCCTACCCGCTTGAGTGTGAAGAAGGGTCAAGAGTACATTACACACAGGACAAGTTAGCCCAGTTGACGTGGCAACGTCGAGCTGTCTCGGTCCGGCGGCGTGTGTCGACTCATCGCGAAGAACGCAGAATGCAACGTCGAGGGAGGCTGAAGCGGCAAGGAGGAAACCCAAAAGACGAGTGACTCAAAGATGGGCAACCAAGAGGATTACCGGCCTTTGCCCTTTCCATTGGGAAAACTGGTTGCCCATGTGCATCTGGCGAGACAGTTGGTGCTTGCGGGGTAGCATCGCCTCCCTGCAAGCAGGGTTCATCAATGGCGTTCTAGAACTCAACTTGGGGTAGCTTGGGGACACATCTCGGAGGCATTGAGGCAAGTTGGAGTAAAGGGTCCTTGGGTGCAGGTACCGTATCCGTCATCTGTAACTTGGTCCGTAATCTGTACGAACAAACCTAACAGACCTGAGGCCTCCTTCGCTTCTCCACCAAAAGAAAAGGCCTGTTGGCTCACGGATTGGCACGTCCAACGCGCTCGAGCGCCTGGCAGGGGGCCACGAGGCTTCTCCACCGATCGTGAGTGGGTGGGATCGAACAAGCCAGGACCCTGGGCGGCAGAAAGCGGCGGGAACGGGCCTCGGGACCGGGTTTGAGATTTGAGGGGAAAGCCTAGCCGGTCGTTGGCTGGATCGTACCCGTCCTCGGTCCTCGAATAGAAGCTTAACCATCAGTCGGGGGCAAGGCTACAGTATGTAGCCGATGCGTGCGGTAGAGGAAAGGGGGGTTTGCCTACGGTACAAGTCACAGGTTGGCCAGGACAAGGCCCGGAGCAGATCGTAATACGTAGTTTCGGCATCCGGGTTCGCGCAGCTATGGCGGCCGGCCCCACGGCGGAAGGGAAGTTCGGGCCCGGGAGGTCAGCCGTCCACCAGTCTATGACTGGCCATTCATAGATATGCGATATGCATGGAGCGACAAGGGAAAGCCAAGAAGCACGTTGGCATGTGCTTGCTTTGCCGGGGCACCCGGATGTTGGGTTGTACCGGGTTGGATCATCGGGAGTGGTTGCTGATGATGGGCTGGGCAGGATAGAAGGATTTCCAGGAGACAGGGTTGTGATTGTCTGTAGAGTACGTGGTCGCACCTCGAGAAACGGATGGAAGATGCAAGAGGAAGCCATTTGGTACGGCCACTACCAGGCGGCACAGGGAAACGGGGACGGATGGCTTTCTCACTGTATCCATCTGGTGTTGGTCTCGGCTGCGTCTGGGCTGGGAGCCAACCAAGCCAAGCCAGGCCAAGCCGAGCATGACC
Organism: Pseudonectria foliicola; assembly: GCA_003693505.1. Classification (NCBI taxonomy): domain Eukaryota; kingdom Fungi; phylum Ascomycota; class Sordariomycetes; order Hypocreales; family Nectriaceae; genus Pseudonectria; species Pseudonectria foliicola. The sequence goes on along the minus strand of QUZD01000003.1, from coordinate 190,588 downwards.
GGGCTCGAGCCGGCACTTGGAGGGCCAAGCAGGACCAAGCAAGGCCATGCATGCAGTTCCCGACTGACAACGAATGTTACCTGTCAGCAACATGATGCAACGTGATGCGCGTAAAACAGGGCGCAGCGTAATGTACATACATGTACAGTAGGCGCGGCGCGGCGAGCCAGCTGAGATGCCGAAGGACCGGGCCCGACAGATCTGGGATGGGGACGAACGAGGAATCTCGGGCAGCAATGGCATTTCTGCGTGCACGGATGAAGGCTCAAGTTTAAGTGACGGTACAAATTGCAGATGAACTGGACGTGTGCCGGCGGCAAGAATGGATAACAGCATAAGGAACCCGGAGGAAATGGACAATGGACAGGGGGCGGGGAAATGTGCAGTCTTCCGGGTCAAGACTTGCTTCTGTTGATGCCTATTCTGAGTTCGGATATGCATGGTAATTAGGTAGATATCACACAACCTAGTACTTGCAGATCAGTTTCGATGGAAGACGGGAGAAGAGTGGGAAAGAAGAAAGAAGAGATACGGCAGTTGGCCAGCCCGACCAGGACCATCATGTGCACATGGGAGTAGACTGGCATTGTGATCTACAGGCACGAGCGTATAATCTGATCTCTGGCACATACATACATACATACCTACATACATATATACATACATACACACAAGACGCCCACACCCACACATACACACACGTATATACCTACACCATGCTAGATACATGCCTAATGCAGTATTATGTACAATATTGACAGCCCACGTTGTCCAAGTTGCACCATACCATAACACGGACAGTACAGTACGCAGGCCCGGATGGACACTGCTCGGAACGGCTTCAGGCTTTCAGGCTTGCAGGCTTGCAGGCTTCAGGCTTCAGTCACCATTGATTGATTGGGGCGCGCGCTGCCTTGGCACAAGTTGGCAGCAAGCGCTGCTCTCCGGGTGGTTCCAAGCTCCAAGCCAAGGCTCCCCCCCTCCACCAGCGCCATCACCACCACTACCACCACCACCACCATCACCACCATCACCATCGCCACCACTACCACGTTTCTGCATCGCCAGATAGGGCATGCTCCGCCCCCTCTGATTCGCCAGGCAAGGGGGGTTCCCTTCCAGCGCCTGTTCTCTCCTCCTCGTTGTCTCCCGAGCTCCATGTACGGATACCGACTGAGACGACAAGCTAAAATCCCTCAGCGGCATCCTCGGACTGCGGCGCCAGAACGGCCATGAGGACAAGGACAGGACGAGACAGGACAGGACAGGACGGGACAGGACAGGACAGGACAGCACAGCACAGCACAGCACAGCACAGGATAGCCCAACTCGACGCGACAAGGCCTTGCAGCCACTGGATTCCATCTCGTTCGGCCTCGATCCGCGACAATTGGAACAACGGACCATGGCGTCCCGAGATCCTCCACCTTGTCGCCCCGCCCTCGTGCTGTTTCCCCTCCCCCCTCCAGCCATGGATTGTACATACGACATGTACAATACTGCCGTATGTATAGAGTAGAGCAATCTGTAGTCTGTAGAGTTCTAAAAAAAACAAAAACAAAAAACAAATAAAAAGAGTGAAAAACCTCGCCGTCATCCGCCCTGGCGTCGAGCACTAGCAGCCTTAGTGCCCGGCCTCTAAACAGGGATATCCTCCTCCTCCACCTCCTCCACCTCCTCCATCTCCACCTCCACCCGGCTGGGAAAACGTCTGCATCCAACCGCCCAATCCTGGCAGCTCGGGTGCTTTTTTGGAACTGCTTCCACAGGCGATCCCTCCTCCGAATGGACAGTCCAGGTCTCTAGCTCCCGAGCACTGTACGGAGTCTCTTCTGGCGGCTGGGCATTTTCACGGACCAAATCCTCCTCCAGCCGATCCGCTGCAACGCAACGTGCAACACTGGAGCAACCTTGTCTAGTCACCAGTACTGTACATACAATACATAGACTACCTTACCTACCGTACAAGACGTCAGAACGGTATAACTCCTCGTACCTTGGCCATAAGAACAGCAGTATCAGCATCAACAACATCAACACCAACACCAGCACCAACAATACAAACTGCTTGTTGTCCCACTCGAATCTCCCAGAAAACTCCCACCTTCTCTCCTAGATTACGTCAGACACAGTCGTCTTTCTCGTTGTGCTACCGCGTGATGCACCGTTGCTGTCACTGTTGGCTCTAGCGGACGTCACTAACAATTTAAGCGGCCTCGCTCCAAGCCCTGCTCCCCTCACGTCATCATCACCCCTCTTCCTCCTTGTTACAGTAGCAGGCGGCTGTGGGACCTCTTTTTTAGCCTCTTTCTTCCCTGTCCCCTCCATCCATACATACAATACCTGCTCCTTCCAAGTGCTTCTTCGACTGGGATCGACGCTGCTCTCTTTCCAAAGCTGTTGAGCTCTTGGTCCTCAGGCGAAAACCATTCGACTTCGTTTCAACCTCGATTGGAACTGTCTCATAGGCCGTACCTCCATCCCATCCGCCGACGCTATAGCAAGGGACCAACTGCCTACGAAACCCCGCCATTCGTCACCAACAGAGTTGCACACTTCGCTTCACTTCGTATCGGCTTCATTCCACAGCCTTCAACGTCCCAGCAAGCCCGACTCGGACGATACCGACATCCATCTCCAGCACCTCTACAGCGTCTCATCTCCCTCTTCCTAGCCCACGTCGTCAGATTCTCCCGTTACCACCGCCAACCCACATGAGCTCGTCATACGGGAGCTAGCACCATCAACAACACCATCGCTTCTTGTCGTCTACGCCGCCCAAGCTTTAGCCCATCACCATCATGACTGTCTTTGTCTGCTCCCTGTAGGTTCAATCCGATTCGCATCATGGATCTCCAACTACATCTTCTCCTTCTCCCCCAATTTCTTCTCCTTCTCCCTCCATCTCTGGACTATACTGACTTCGGAACCCCATCGCCAGCTTCCTCCCCAAAACCATCCACTTCAACCTCCCCAGCACTCCGGCCCATGGCACAGAGTCTGCCCAATACCGCCCAAAGCCCCTCCGGCGCGCGACGACAGCGCCGGCACCCCTTACGACCGATGTGCCTCCCAGTCTCTTCGCCGCCCGCGATGACTTGACGCCACCCCAAACCCCTCGCGACGAACCGCCCGCCCCCATCTTTGCCAACGAGGATGGCTTCCCCATTCCCTTCCCCCACGTCGCCGGCTCTGAAAAGGAAAAGGCCCGCTGGGGTAGCCGCGCCAACCAGCCCATGTCCCGCGCCAACTCGCCACCTCCAGCCTCGCTCGCTGAGAGCGGCCGCACCATGCAAAAGGCCCGCGAGCTTGGCCGCCAGGGCATCATCCAGCCCCGTCCCCTCGTTAGGAGCGAGAGTCACGATCGCGTCTTTGCTTCGGCCCACTGGAGGGTCGCCAACGCCGATCAGGGCAATGGTGGCCTGCGCAACGCCGCCGAAGCTGCCGCCCGCGACGGCAAGCTGGGTGAATATACCTGGGTCGGAACTCTCGGCATGCCCACCGATGCCCTTGAAGGCACTCAGCAAAAGCAGGACATTGAGAGCACACTAGCGACCGAGCACGACATGCTGACCGTCTTCTGCTCCGACAAGGACTTTGACGGCCACTATACCCATTTCTGCAAGCACATTCTCTGGCCAGTCTTCCACTACCAGATCCCCGACAACCCCAAGAGCAAGGCGTACGAGGACCACTCGTGGAAGTATTACGTCAATGTCAACCAGGCCTTTGCCGACCGCATTGTCAAAGACTGGAAGCGCGGAGATGTCATCTGGGTTCACGATTACCATCTGCTACTCGTCCCTGGTATGATCCGCAAGAAGCTGCCCGACGCCAAGATTGGCTTCTTCCTTCATGTTGCTTTCCCCTCCTCCGAGGTCTTCCGCTGCCTCGCTGTTCGCAAGGAGCTCCTTGAGGGCATGCTTGGAGCCAACCTCATCGGTTTCCAGATTCACGAGTACGGCCGCCACTTCCTTCAGACGTGTAGTCGCATTCTCAGCGTTGAGGCCACGCCCACCGGCCTTCAGCTTGAGGATCGCTTCGTCGACGTGATCCACTTGCCCATTGGCATCGACCCCATCAGTCTCCGCCAGCACATTGAGGACCCCGACGTCAACCGGTGGTTGCAGATTTTGCAGGAGCGTTACAAGGGCAAGAAGCTCATTGTCGCCCGCGATAAGCTTGACCACGTGCGCGGCGTGCGTCAGAAACTTCTCTCGTACGAGCTCTTCCTCAATAAGAATCCGGAATGGCGGGAAAACACTGTCCTTATACAAGTCGCCCTGTCGTCGCACGAGAAGAGCGACCTCGATGCAACAGTCTCTGACATTGTCACCCGTGTCAACTCGTCATGGGCCAACCTGGCGTACCAGCCGGTTGTGTATCTAAAGCAGGACATCGACTATGCCCAGTACCTGGCGCTCCTGACCATCGCCGACGCTCTCATGATTACCAGCCAGCGCGAGGGCATGAACCTTACATCGCACGAATATCTCTTCTGCCAAGATGGCAGGCTTTTGCCAGAGAAGAAGCATGGCTCTCTTATCTTGTCCGAATTCACCGGCACGTCGTCACTCTTTAACCACCTAGAACTGTCCGTCAACCCTTGGGACTACCGCCAGTGCGCCAATGCCATCAAACAGGCGCTCGAGATGGGGGATGAGGAGAAGGAGCAGCGTTGGTCGAAGCTCCATGACAGAGTCGTCAACCACACCGGCTCGCACTGGTTTAGCGAGTTCCTTTCGCGCTTAGACGTCGTGTATGACGAGCAGCACCGACGTGACCAGACCTCCGTTCCACGCCTGTCCTTGCCGGCAGTGACTGCCAAGTATCAAAAATCCCAACGAAGACTCTTCATCATCGATTATGAGGGCACACTGGTCAACTGGGGCCCCGTTAATCAAATCATTCCCGTCAGCCCGCAGCGAACGCTCGATGTACTCAACGACTTGCTGCTGGACGAGCGAAACACGGTCTATGTCATGTCTGGACGTCGTCCCGACGAAGTAGATCGCGTATTCCGACGGGTACCCAACCTGGGACTAATTGCAGAGAACGGATGCTTCTTGAAGGACTGCGGCGACGACAAATGGACTGAAATGGCCGACCTCGACCAGGTCAGCGACTGGAAAAAATCGGTCAAGCCCATCATGAAGTACTATCTGGAAAGGACCCCGGGAGCAGAGATCGAGGAGCGACGATGCAGTCTCATCTTCCACTATAAGAGCGCCGAAGATTATGAGACGGCGGCGCGACAGGCGTCAGACTGTGCCAGTCATGTCAACGACGCGTGCGAGGAGCAGCGGGTGCATGCCATTCCGCTCGATGGCTCGATTGCCGTGGAGCCCATTGACTGGACCAAGAGCACGGCAGCCAAGCGCGTGTTTGAGAATATCAAGTCGCATTTGGGCGTCGATGGCACGCACAAGACGCCCGTGGACTTTTTGATGGTGGTGGGTGACGGGCGTGAGGACGAAAAGGTGTTCCGGTGGGCCAACAAGCTGAAGAACGACGGCTCCGTTCAGGACGTCGTGACTGTCAGCCTGGGAAGCCGCAACACGGAAGCTTCAGCAACGCTTACGCAGGGCGTCAGTGGTAAGTTGCATCAACTGATCCATTGGGGGCGGCCATCTGCAGGAATCTAACTTGTCCCTTCTAGGTGTACTCACTTGTCTCCAGCGACTGGCCTCAACGCCTTGAGCAGTCTTTCTGGGCGAATAGATCCACCGAGGGTTATGACACATTCATTTGCGACTTTACTAGGGTTGGTACAGCGGGCGTCGAGGAATAACACATAATGCTGTTCAGAATGCAGCCGGACATTGGCGGAATATAACATGGCTCTGTTACAGACGGCCCATGACAGGAGAATGTAGGGTCATGCCAGAAAAGGGGGTGGAAAGGATGGATCTCCATCATTGTCTTAAGCGCTCTCACGAGTATCTGTTGAAATGACTCTCCCATTCCCACGTTGATTTTTGCTGCGCGTGTATTCCGAACACTTGTCGGTCTACCTACTGTAGGTGCTCAGGCGAGACAAAGGCAGGGCATCACTTGTAGTGGCGCAGGTGGATTTGGCAGTAGAGAAAACCGTGGAAAAGTGTTTGGCTAATATCAGATGACTACATCTTGCGTGGACCTGTGCACAATGAGAAACAATGTAGAGAAGTTGAGTAGCACGCTAGGTAAAGCTCAAACTAAAGACTATCGTACAATTAATGTCGACCACAAAAGGCTGGTTGACCAGGTAGTTATAGTGAGATGAGACGAGATGAGTACACTTTTACCCCTGCCCCGAGAGTGATGCCGTGATTCCTCACCACTTGGTATGGCGGATGCCTCCTATGACATCCCAACGATTGAACATTCCTAATAGATTCCAGGTAGAAGCTTCCATTTGACGTCGTTTGTGAAGCTTTGCCACTGCTCTCCGTATGTATTACTGCAATACTCATTCAAGGCTGGCATTGCTCTCTGGATGAAATCAGTCGCCTGTGCAAGACCCATGACTAGGCCACCAACAACTCCGGTCGAGGCCAGGGAGTAGGCGCACCGCCACAGAGCGTAGCCGCCATAGTTGATGTGTCGGGCGCAGCTCCAGAGTCCCGAGCGCATCACCTTGCCTTGGTTGGCCGGGTCGTCCTTGAAGACCTTTCGCTGGTACTCGGCGACGGTCTCGAGGGTGAGGCCGACGGTGTAGAGGATGGAGCCGATGAAGAGCGGGTAGGGAATCGAGGTGCCAGGGAAGTCGGGCGCGTTGAGGGACGTCGTTGTAGCGGCGAGAAACAGGAGCGTGTTGGCGGTGTTGACAAAGGTGTTGTAGCCGGCGATGGGTAGGGCTATCGAGGGAGGGAAATGCTCCTGCGAGAGGCCGACGAGCCAGTAGATCTGCTTGATGGCCGAGCCGGCTGCCATGGAGAGGATGATGAGGTGTGGCAGGGGCAGGTCGAGGTTGTCGATGAGGGCGACTCCGGTGTGGACGACAGGGCCGCTGAAGATGGAGGATATGCCAGCTTTGGCGAGGAGAGTGGCGCCGCCGCCGGCTAGGAGGTTGTACTGCCAGATGGTGTCGAGGCTGCGGAGGCCGACAAAGGTGAGGGTCCCGGCAGGACTGGGTTCTTTAACACCTCGATGGATAAGGTCCTTGTCCGCCTTGGGCTTTTGGGTGGCCATTTTTGCGGGTATTGATGGTGGTGACAATGGCGATGGTGATGTTGACGGCGGTGTTGATATTGAACGAGATGGTAAAGAAGAAAAAGAGAGGGGCAAGGAGGAGGGTAGGGAAACGCCTCTGGGCGTCAATGAATAACCCTGATATCAAGCGTCACAATTCAGAAACGCGCACAGCTGCTCCTTTGGTACAGCGATGGGAATTCCTCGGGAGCTTGATGTTTGCTGAGCCAATCTGCAAGAGGCTCCTGGAACTCGAGGCGTCATGATGATGGGATACGGGTGGTGGCGGGCGGGAAGCTTGGAGCTTTCTGGTGTAGCCATTTGCGGCGGGGGGTCAAACTTGGCTGTGTTGCGTTTGCCATATTGGACCGATAAGCTCGACGACGGCAGCCGACGACTTCATGACATTGGTTTCGGTGATGATGTTGTTTGGTGGTGGTGAAGTGGACTTACAGCGAGGTTGAGTGCATGCATCCCTGCGCATGCATGGGTGCATACATATGCACATCTTGCTAATGAAAGGGCGGTCCGATTATGCAAGGTGCGGGACGGCGCTGAAACGCTGCGACGCTGGCAGCCCGAGTGCTACTGTACTGTAGCGCAGCTGTGGGCAGCTGTGGGCANNGGGGGGGGGGGGGGGGGCAGCTGGCGAGTTGGCAGCTGCCAGCCGGCAGCCGTGGAGACACCAAGGAAGGAGCAGAAACAGACGGAAACGGCAGGACCCCGCAGCGGCGACATCGGCGGCGGGCAGCAAACCGCTTCTCGGTGAGTCAAGAATTACAAAGCTCCATCAAAGTCAAAAGACTCTTACTACACCTTCAATCCCAAGCAAGCTTGCAGCATCCAGTCCACTTCAGCATCGAATCCCCCCAGTGACGCCCGCTCAACACCGCGCAACACAATGGCTCCCTCATTCCCGCCCCCGCCGGTCAACACGATTGACTGGTCCAACGTGGGCTTCAAGGTCCGCGAGGGTACGTAACAACAGCAGCATCAGTCGACATGATCCCCACAATGAAGGAGATGGAGAGGTTGGAAAAGATGAAGGAGGACGAGGAAGAAGGGATTCTTCTTGCTGACCGTTCCATCTCCTCAGTCAATGGCCACATCGAGTCCACCTACACAAAGGCCACTGGCAAATGGTCCCCTCTCCGCTTCGTCGCCGACCCCTTCATGCGCATCCACGGCATGGCGCCCGCTCTCAACTACGGCCAGCAGGCCTACGAGGGCCTCAAGGCCTTCCGCACGCCTGGCGATGAGGCCATCACCATCTTCCGCCCCGACCGCAACGCCGTCCGCATGCAGCACTCGGCCGACGTCGTCTCCATGCCCCGCGTCCCCGTCGACATGTTCCTCGACGCCTGCCGCGCCGCCGTCGCTCTCAACGCCGAGTTCGTCCCTCCCCACGAGACGGGCGCCGCTCTCTACATCCGCCCCCAGATCTACGGCTCCTGCGCCCAGCTGGGTCTGTCGCCCCCCGACGAGTACACCTTTTGCGTCTTTGTGATCCCTACGGGCGTCTACCACGGCTCTCACCCCGTAAAGGCTCTCATTCTCGACGACTTTGACCGTGCCGCCCCCAACGGCACCGGCAACGCAAAGGTTGGCGGCAACTACGCCCCCGTTCTGCGCTGGAGTGACAAGGCCCGCGAGGAGGGCTACGGCATCACCCTGCACCTCGACAGCGCTCGCCACGAGGAGATTGACGAGTTCAGCACCAGTGGTTTCATCGGCGCCAAGGTCAACGGCGACAGCGTCACCCTCGTCGTCCCCGACTCCAACTGCGTCATCGACAGCGTCACCAGCCAGAGCATCCAGGACATTGGCCGCAGTTTCGGCTGGTCCGTCGAGAAGCGCGTGATCAAGTACGCCGAGCTGCCTGAGTTCTCCGAGGTCATGGCCGCCGGCACCGCCGCCGCCCTTGTCCCTATCCGCTCCATCACCCGCCGCAAGACCAACGGCCTGCCCGCTGGTCCCCGCACGTCGTCCGACGCCGAGTCCGAGACGGCCACTTACATCGCCGCTTCCCAAGACGAGGCCGGTCCCGTGTGCTCCAAGCTGCTGGCCCAGCTCAAGGGCATCCAGCTCGGCAAGGTCAAGGACGAACTAAGCTGGAATGTGACCGTGGCCGAAACCGACAAGAAGATTGCCAGCGGTGCGACCAGTGGCCAGGATGGCAACAACGAGCAGACCGTCGATCAGATGGACTAAGCCAAAGAAGCCAAACCGAAAACGAAAAAAAGAAGAAAGGATTGGAAAGGGACAAGATTGATAATCTGGGTTGGGGACAGATATTGGATACCCGTCACCGGGCACGGATTGGAGTAGAAAGGATAGAAGTCAGTGAATGAAACTGTTCAACCCCCCAAGTCAACACTGGCTCGCCTGGTATTGCTCATCCCAGATCGAATGCTTGCCCGCTCAGCGAGGCATGAGCAACGTCGCACGACCATTATCAGCCGCACCCTGATCCTCATGCACAGCCAACCTCGCCAGCGCCATGTTTGTTGCTCAAACGGAGCCGGAAACCGATACTGCATTTGTGCCGTGCCGATCCCGGCCCGGCTTGGAGGGCAAAGTAACGGGATCGGATCACTGCATGTCTGCGTGGCAGTCGGGGCGTTGGCCGAGATGCAGCACTGGGCGCAGCTTCGTGTGCATCCATGCCGTGCAACTGTGAGCTAACGTACATTTACACTGCATCTCTCGCCTGTCGCTCTCGCTCCGAGCCCATCTCTCCAACCCGCACACACTCTCTCATCAGATCGTCATCGCGCGCCACCTAATGTGCACCTACTCATTCCAGCAAATGGTCTGCTCTTGCGCCAAGGGCGCCTCGTGCCCGCAGCGAGCTCACGGCCAAGGCCTCATCGCCGGCGAGGCGTTCCACCTGCTCGACGCGTTCCACGCCGTCGGCGACTTGGGCGCTGCGTGCGACCTCCAGCGGCGCGCCTTTGGCCGCCATGCGCAGCCCACGATGCAGTGCCCGCGGTACACGTTTGACACGAAACGCGTCATCCGCGGCTCGTTCCGGAAGAGCGAGTTGGCGTGCGTCCGGTGCGTCGAGACGTGTGCGCCGCCGAGCACGCAGTGGCAGGCCCCGGGGCCGATGGGTGGCCAGGAGAACGGGAGGGGAAATGATGGCCAGAGGACAGATGCGGGCTCAATCAAGATGACAGCACGAGGAGGAGGAATATCATTTGAAGCAGGAATAAGAACCGGAGGGCCGGAGGGCCCGTTTCATGACCAAAATACGAAATACGTTTGCTGAGCCGTCGAGCACAAGGCGTATCGCAGCCACTGGCCGGAAGACGGCCCCACCCGGACCCGGGGTACGACCGGACCCTCACAGGACTTTACGCGCTATCCGGCTTGAGAGGCATAAATGATTGCATGAGATATCGCATCGGGGGTTATGGAAAGCAGGGGCCTAGAATTTCGTGAGAGAGCGTTGTCTTGCACCCACCACTTCTTACAGTCTCGGCCTCTGCTGCATAAGAGGCGAGGCGAATACACTCAGATAAGTATGACAATCGTTGCATGCCCGAACTTTCACCCTACAGAAAGGAGCTTGCGCATTCCCCAGATCTACGTGTCTTACATTTCCACGTGAAAGCGTGGCTACCGCCCATCTCAGCGCCGTTTCCTGCACGTCTTTTCGACTTCTTGTCTCTACTTCACCTGTCTTGGCTTTCCCCACACCGTTTGATCTAGTCTCCAGCTCGAGGTGACAGCTTGTTTCGCCCATGGGGGATCGACACTGCACCAGGCGCATCCAGTCCATACACAGAATGCACTGAGCTCGTCCGGCTTGGCTAGCCTCGTCATGCCATGTCTTTAGTCAAACCGCCAAGCTGACCGTGCGCTGGGTAGGGTTCTAGTCTTCTCCCATCCTAGGTTTGCAAGAAGTCAACGCGAAGCACTAGGAAGCCCTTGGGATGCCTATCTGCGTGATTATCCTATTGCTGATTCTCAAGTGGCTTATTGCAAGCGTGTTCTATCGCTGCCCAGATGAAGAAGGTAGGAAAAAAAAGGAAAGAAGACGACGATGAGGAGCCTAGAAACTATAGCCCCTATCCACCACGCTGCGGGCTCATTTACAGATGGGTACCTACAGTTCATTACTCGACCAGCATGTGTTCAATCACCCCGACGGTCGAGACTCTCGGCCCTCAAGGGGGGCTATCCTTGGGGATCATCCTTGGTGTGCATCCCATGCCCAAGAAAAGCAACTCCAAACCACGCCAAGAAGAGCACATGCCCAGCCATCATCATCCCAGCTGATGCTCGACATACATAGCAGACAGCGCCTTGCATCAAGCCAAGTCGTCAATCAGTAGTGACCGTCAACTTCTCCGTTGCCCTAGTTGATCCGTGGGATGCAGACGATTCCGCCGCTGCGGATATCTGTCGAATGCAGAGCCTGGCTCGGGACGACAACGTCAGCTTCACGCTCAAGCGTCGGAAACTCCAAACGCGCCGGGCCGAACTATCTTTGGCGTCTACACTGCCGGGACTCTGTCTTTGGGCCCGGTTGGCTGGAGATTGGCTGGTGGGGAATGTGAAGTGAACAGGGGAGCGCTAGATCTTGGGATTCGCATGCGCTGATCATCATGGGGATCGGCGGAACAGACGGTCGGTGTAATCAGGCCCCAAGTTTGTCACTCTCGTACTCCCTCCCCTCTTCGAAAGAATCCTTCCATGGCTTGGCTACGACAACAGATGCTGTATTCTCTACCCCAATGTCTCAGCCTTCCCGCTACAAGCCGTTGAAGGAGCTAGACTACTGTGGCAAAAGCCGGGGCAGCAGCAGCCAACGAGCCTTCAAACCACCACCACCTTTTGACAGACACCAAGCCGCCTACTACAGTACTGTACTGGAGCACGGTAGATTAACTTGGACAAAGGCGGGGGAAATGTCCTGGTTCCCTAGCCCTGCCGATCTGGCGGCGTCGAGAGCCCAGCGGCGATGCCAATTGAGGCCATGGCGCCGACATTCGGGGAGTGTCCGCGAGATCCTGCCGGCGGTAGGTACGGAGAGTACATGGATAATTGCAAATGATCCGTCGAGAGCAGGGTATGCAAATCACGGCCGGTGCTAAGAATACATGATGATGGGAGCACCGGCCGGTTGATTGACACATTGCAGGGGTTGCAAGTGAAATGAATCCACGGCATGGCGCCTATTATCCGTACACGAGCGGTTGATCCCGGATTCTCATTGCCAATATCAATAATTCGCGGTGAAAGAAGTCGCTATGATGGGCCCATATTCAACCCTTGCTATCGTGTCTTCCATGTTCATCTGATTGCTAATGATGGTGTACAGAAGACGATTGTCTGCAACGGCACCATTCAAACAGGCGAATCCCCCAAATTATGCCCAAAAGAACCTGGAAGAAGCATCGGATATGTCCCGAATCGTGCTGAATATCCAGACCAGGCAATCCTCGTCATCTCACATCCCACGATCGCCACCTGCCTCATAACATGGAAAGTCCATGGAAGCCAGGGCTGTAAAGTTTGTTAGCCGGCAAAACAATGGCACTTGACCCCCATTGAGCCGTTGACCAGCAAGGCGGAACTCCCGGGGGGGGGACCTGTTCGGGTGGAGGAGCCGACCTATCTTGCCCGTCCACGCATTTAGACTTCGCCCTAATACAGAAGCTGTACCCAAGTGGCTGGCGCCTAAGCCCGTAAGTAATCGAGATCAACATGGACTAACATCCCGGGCTGCTGGGCCTAGGCGAGTCAGCCCTCCTCTCCCCTGGTCAGCAACTTCAACGGGGTGCGGATTGCCGGGTGCTGCTGTGAGGGCATCAGCGGCGAGTGTACTGTTTTCCCTCGGCGTGGTAGGGAATGGCAAAGCAGAAACATGACTACGTATAAGTGAAGTGGCTTGCAACGGTATCCCTAGCGTGCTCACGGAGCAGGCCTCTCGATGACTCGGGCCGGCCTGGGGTCTGATGGTAAGGCATATGTAAGAGGACCGATGCTGCTCTTTGAAGATGCCTAGATACTCAATGTTACAAAGAACTCAATAACACAGCCCTAGTGGGATCCAAGGGACGACAGGCGAACTTGGGACTAGTTCCTATCCCGCATCCTTATTCAGGCCGGCATCCCTCTCTCGACCCTGATACCGCCTATCGCCTACCGCCTCTCGTTCGGCCCCATGCTCTTACGCGGGCCCTTATACATACAATCAGAAGCCCCGTCGTTCTTTGAACGTGTATCCTCTTATTTTCTTTGTAATTGCCGAGTTGTCATTTCTTCAAAGAGAAGCCGCCCCTTAGTGGCCCGGCTACTACACTCGTCAGCACCATGGCGACGCCCAAGTTCGGCTCCGAGGTCCTCTCGCAGATGGCGCAGAAGATTGTCCTCGTCTTCCTGGGGATTGCCTTTTACAACGTCATCGAACTGACCTTTATCATCTTGACCACCTTCAAGCGGCACGCAGGCCTCTACTTCTGGTCCTTTTTCGTTGCCTCGTGGGGGATCCCCTTTTACAATGCGGGCTTCCTCATCAAGTACTTTGCGCCGCCTTCGCTTTCCTACATGGCCGCGACGTTCATCTCGGTTGGATGGGTGGCCATGGTGACGGGCCAGTCGTTGGTATTGTGGTCACGGCTGCACTTGGTGTTGCGAAACAGCAAGCGGCTCAGGATGGTGCTGTGGATGATCATCATCGATGCTATCCTGATGCACTGCACCGTCATTCCACTCATCTACGGCTCCTTCTCCAGCAGGCCGGAAGGATTTGCCCGGCCGTACTCAATCATGGAAAAGGTCCAAGTTACCGTCTTCTTTCTCCAGGAAATCGTCATTTCAGGCTTCTACATCTTCGAGACGGTCAAGCTCATGAAGCTGGAGCAGTCAATGGGCAACCGCCGGTCGAGCCGCCGGCTGATGAACCACCTGATTTATGTCAACATCTGCATCATCCTCCTCGACGTCACAATCCTCGGTCTCGAGTACGCCGACCAGTACCAGTACCAGACGGCGTACAAGGCGTTTGTGTACAGCACCAAGCTCAAGCTCGAGTTCACCATTCTCAACCGCCTCGTCGAGATGACGACGGGCAAGAAGGACCTCAGCTCGGGCCCGCGCAGCCGCACCGCCGGCACCTCGACGACCAACCACAAGCGCACCAACATTGGGCTCGACACCTTCATCAGCGAGAGGGGCACGAGGCCGCGCGACGTCGAGTACCAGGCCTACGCCATGGGCGGGGAGGAGTCTCGGCCGGGCGAGGCGGACATTGGCACGTCGGCCCTGGGCCATGATGCTGTGGTGATGACGACCGAGGTCATTGTGCAGCGCGAGGATAGGCGGGACGACGAGTCTCTCAGCGATGGCCGCATAAGTCGCAAGTCGTCGTCGGCCGAGTCCACGCTGAGGGGACAGGGTAACCCATTTGAGGACCTGTCCAAGTCATCGTCCGAGGTCCAATTAACCACGCGTGGATCCTAAGAGAATGGACAATTGTCAGACTAAGCAACTTACCTACGTGCCTTTTAGGGTAACGTTCGACGCGTCTTGTTGAATAATGGCTGTCTCTCTATACCCGAGTTAGACGTGCATACACGTGCGCGTGTCTCAAAAGTCTTGCAGACATGTGTTCTGTCAGCGTGCTACAGATTATAATAGATTCTTTTGTTCATGTATAGATATAAACTAAAAAGTACGTCTCTTCAAGTCGAATGTCTCGGCGGTTTGTTTGATCTTTCAAGCCATCATTCTGCGCACGTGTCCCTCTCGACGTTGCATGAACCGCTTCGATCAATCGAGCGACGGTTACATCCCGAGCCTCCAGAGGTGGAGAATTGCTCCTCCGACAAGTCTATCCCCTGCAGAAGGATTTAATCATAACTCTGATCCAATTGATTCGAGGCCTGTCTGCACGCGGGCGCTTTCTCAATCTGCTCACCGAGGCACGGGAGTTACCCTAAATACGACATTAATCTACTGCTACGCAGCTCCAGCAACTAGCGGCATATTCTCGCATCGGGCATTGTCGTCCCAATTGAATCTAAGACTTGGAGCACGGGGGTAGGCTACGTCCCCGCTGTAAACACTTAGCATCTGTCGACTAGGAGTTCAATCGCCAGGTTCTCTCGTTGTCAGATGCTCGCCTGCCTCTCTGGGGCATAGTGAGGGTATGTCCATGGTTGATGAAGATGTATATAACAAGCCAGCCTCTCCCGCAAGGGGCGAGCGCGAGTCTTTGAGAGTAGCCCATCTCATCCATTGGCCGAGTCGTCTCTTCATCTCCATCATGGTCGCATCCGCCTTCGTTGGCCTGCTGGCCATCTTCCTGCAGACGTGGGTTGTGCGCGCAGCCGTTGAGCTTGAGGTCAACGTCACGGCCATTACCGGCGAAGTAGAATCAGACTGGACGTCCGTCTACTATTCCAACAAGAAGCCGCTGCTGCTCGGCAACGATGGAGGACCCGACAAGGGAGGCTTTCACGTCTTTGATCTCAACGCAGACTCGCCGCTGCCCGAGGTGACGGCGCGAAGGACCGGCCGTAGCAAGCTGGTCGCGACCGTCCACGATGTCGCTGGCAAGGATGTTGCCGTCAACATTGCGGCCCCCGACTCTGTGCTGCGTGTCTTTGAGATGCCCGAGTTCAAGCACATTGAGAGTGCCGACTTCAAGGTTCTCGGCGACTGGTCTGCTCTCTGCCCCTGGAAGAGCGACACGGGCAACGATTACCTGTTCCTGTTCGGTAAGAACAAGGCGGTGCAGTTTCTGATCCGAGAGAAGCTCGGAAAGATTGGCATCAGCGAGGTATGTAGTCCGCCGCATAGGCTTTTATAGATGGGCCTCTGACACTTGCAGATCCAAACCTTTGCCGTCCCCTTTGAGGCGTCTGGGTGCACTGTTTCTCGTTCCCAGTCTCGGCTCTATCTGTCCGGAGATGATGACAGCAGCGTCTATGCCTTTGATCTCGCCGAATCGACAAAGGCGCCAAAGATTACCAGCGTTGGCAAGGCCGAGGACGAGGTGACGGGTCTGGCCACCTACGTGGCGGAGAAGGGAGATTACCTGTTCGTCGCCTTGGAGAGCAAGGTTGCCGTCTACGATCCCTCCTTCAAGCTGGCTGGTACAATCACGCTCACGGGCTACAAGAAAATTGAAGTCCAGGGCCTCAACATCTACCAGGCGGCGACATCCCGGTACCCCGCTGGTGCTTTGACCTTTTCCATCGAGTCAAAGCAAGGCAAGGGTTTTGGCGTCGTCGCGCTTCAAGACGTGCTCAAGAGCCTGAGCATCACACCCAACACGGCTTACAACCCACGCAAGCTGGAGTCCAAGAAGAATGACCCCATCTGCCGAGATTGCTCGCTCCAGGGTTTCTGCGGTGGCAAAGGTCGCTGCTCAACCTCAAAGTGCGAATGCTTTGCGGGCTTGACCGGGCGCAGCTGCGAGAAGAACACCTGTGTTGATGACTGCTCCGGCCACGGCAAATGTGTCGGACCCAACGTCTGCGAGTGTGAAAAGGGCTGGGGTGGACTGCACTGCTCGTTCCTCCTGGTTGAGCCGACGCTGGAGACGGACTCGCTGGGAGGTGACGGCGACGACCCGGCCATCTGGATCTCGCCCAAGTCTCCCGACGAGTCTCGCGTCATCATCACCGTCAAATCGGGCCCATCTACGGGCCTGGGCGTCCTTGACCTCAAGGGCAAGCTCATTCAGACGGTCAAGGCAGGCAAGCCCAACAATGTCGACATCATCTACGGCTTCAAGGCAGGCGATCGCAAGGTGGATTTGGTATACGCTGCGTGCCGAGAGGATGACACGCTTTGGTGAGTTCCGGAGACATTCTTCTACAGTTGCAGTCGCAGTCACAGTCGCAGTCGCTAACAATCCGCAGTCTCTTTGAAATGCTTCCCAATGGAACCGTGACGAGCATCCCCGGCGGCGCTCAGCCAGTTGTCGATGACTACACCGTCTACGGTTCTTGTGTGTACCGCTCACGCAAGACGGGCAAGCAGTACCTCTTTGTCAATGAAAAGTCGGCGCGCTACCTCCAGTACGAGTTGACAGCGTCGTCCGATGGCACGCTGCAGACCAAGCTCGTCCGGGACTTCAAGGGCGGCAGCGGCGGCCAGGTTGAAGGCTGCGTCACCGACGAGGAGAACGGCTGGATCTTCCTCGGCGAGGAGCCGTCGGCACTGTGGCGGTACGATGCCGAGCCAGATGGAGGCGACAAGGGCATCGCCATTGCACGCGTGGGCGACGGCAAACTCCACGGCGACGTCGAGGGTGTCGCGCTGGTGCTGGGCTCCAAGCCCAACGAGGGATTCGTCCTCGTCTCGTGCCAGGGCGTCAGCGCATACAACGTCTACGAGCGAGCGGCGCCGCACAAGTACGTGACGACGTTTACCGTGACCAAGTCGGCCAATGGCGAGTTTGACGCCGTCAGCAACACGGACGGGCTGACGGCCGTGGGCACGGCGCTGGGCAAGGACTTCCCGCATGGCCTCCTGGTGCTCCATGACGACGCCAATGAGCTGCCGGATGGGACGACGAGCTCGCGGGCTAGCTTCAAGATGGTGAGCCTCAAGGACGTGCTGGGGTCTGAGAAGCTGGGCATCAAGGGACTACTGGACAAGGTGGACAGCAAGTGGGATCCCCGCAAGTCATAGGATGCTGAGTAGCCGGCTCCATGCCGGGAATAGAATAGCAGCCCTGTTGAAACAGGTTTATCATAATGATCAGCCAAGTTGACGCGGTCAAGGTGGCGGCTCCTGCATATCCGCGGCCGAGAGGCGTCAGAGCCCAGCCTTTTTGCCTTCTTGTTGTTGGCCTTTGCAACACACCTTGGTCATTGCTCAGGCACCCCGTAGAGTTTAGCCCCGGAAATGAGCAAGCCAAGTTTCCGAAAAGGCCGGTGAATATCGCACGGTGGTATTGATGCATTGTGAGCGCTGGCCAGGTCTTTGCAGTCACTGGTCGTGTGATGGATGGCAGGGGCTTGGAGCAAACTGCTGAATGGCAACCAACCTGGACGCCAGAGTACCGACACCTTCTGTTTAATGTATGGATTCTACCGTCTACCTGTAAAAGATCATATCTTTGGGAAGACTAAGTGTGAGCAGGCCCAGTGTCATACATCAGCCATCCCAACGACCTCATTTACCACAAGTTGAGAGAGCTCGTTGTCCAAGTCTGACGTTGTGTCGCTGTTCGGATTTTCCTAGAAACCTCGATTGAGACTGTTTCATCTTTGATAAAGCTTGGGAAACTCTTTGCCTCTTTTTGCGGTGTCCTGCCATGGCCGTTGCGGGCACCTAACGCGGAATTTCCGTTTTTGGACATCAATAGAGCTTCAATAGACGCCATCTGATGGCCTGCGTTACCAGCCGGCACCAGTCACTACCAGCTGCCATTTGCCGATCGCCATTACCCACCTTGTTTCCACCCCAGGGGAAGCCTCTGAAATGGATGTAGACTCGACATCAGATGGGATGATTGAGGCGTCGATGTCACTACAGAGTGTCAAATACTGTCAACCAGCGCCAGCTATGGCACATTGAAAAGGAACCGCAGACGACGAACGCTTGACGCTTGATTCCCGACCACGCTAGACCAATCCCAAAACACTTCTGCAGAGCATAGCTCCTCTTCCCTTCAAACCTGACTGTGCCGTACCGGCACCTCTGTTCAACAAAACTAGTGTCGACTCAATGACAAGGACAAGCCACGAACCCCTGCTGCAACACGAACCATGATTTTGGAGTTTAGCTCTTGGCTGTGACCGAGGCCGTTCACTCTCTTTCATCCCCTGCTGTGCTCGGGGACTGTTTGGTGCTCTTCCTTGGGGCCCGAGCGAGTGTACTATTCATCCGGGAGCATCAATAGCGACTCAATAGACTCGGCTCCACCAACCACAACGTCGCCTGCGACTGAACAGCCAGAACAACATGAATGGGATGTCAATGATCCTGGAGTCAATGGCTCAATGGACCTGGAATCTTCCTTCTATAAGACGGAACGCTCGCTCCCTCAACTCAGCTCTTCTTCTTCAGGCTCGTTCCAACATCTTCCCTTCTCAAGACAAGACAAGACAAACCCGGTTCAACTACTCAACGAGTACCGTTCTCTTCTCTCCCAAAGCAACACCATTCCCCCACAGCAACCATGAAGTTCACCATTGCCACCATTGCCTTCTTCGCCACCAGCGTCCTGGCTGCTCCCGCCGCCGAGGCCGAGGCTGACCCCTGGTGCATGCGACCCGGCCAGTCCTGCTGGAAGCGCGATGCCCAGCCCGAGCCTTGGTGCATGCGCCCTGGCCAGTCCTGCTGGAAGGTCAAGCGTGCCGCCGAGGCCTTCTCCACCGCCGTCCGCACCTCTGGTGGTCTCGAGGCCCGCTCCCCCGAGGCCGAGCTCAGCAACCTCGCCGGCGGCGCCGCTTTCCGCGCCAAGCGTGACCTCAACGAGCTCGCCAATCTCATTGCCCTGACCGGCGAGTTCCCCGAAGACTTCTACGCCGAGCTCAAGCTCGACGAGCATCTCGAGGCCGACAGCGACGACAAGGTCAAGCGCGATGCCCTCCCCGAGCCCTGGTGCATGCGCCCCGGCCAGTCCTGCTGGAAGGTCAAGCGTGAGGCCAGCCCCGTCGAGCAGGACAAGCGCTGGTGCATGCGCCCCGGCCAGTCTTGCTGGAAGGCCAAGCGTGCCGCCGATGCCGTTCTCGAGGCTCTCGGCGACGACACCGAGGACGTCGAGGCCAAGCCGTTTGACCCTGCCTACTTTGCCAAGCGTGATGCCCAGCCCTGGTGCATGCGACCTGGCCAGTCCTGCTGGAAGGTCAAGCGTGAGGCTCACCCCGAGCCCTGGTGCATGCGCCCTGGACAGTCCTGCTGGAAGGCCAAGCGTGACATTCTCGCTGTCAAGGCTGTCGCCCGCAGCATTGCCGACTCTCTCGCATAAGTAAGTCTCTCCTTTAGTTGTGTCGATTTGTATTCGTGGTAATCAAGTGTCTAACCGGTGTCTTCTTGTCCAGACTCTTCCGCTTCGCTTCTGCCGATTTGTGGGGTGTGTTGCAACATCTTTAAACCGAAAACCATTGCACTGGAGGATACATACGACACCCGCGCGGGGGATATGCATTCACTTTCTTTTTCTTCGATTGGCAGCGATTATCTGCTCTCTTTCTTTCCTGGATAGTGGCCGGGGCATGTCCTCTCCTGGTTCTTTTCTTCTTTCTTTACTGCCATCTGCTCAGGTTGGAGCATGGGTTGCAGTTTGCGCGGTGTGGAAGATACAATGACTGTATGAGATTCAGATAGCAATCCGTTCCAGTGTCAGTTATCGGATAATGTCATCGTGATTGGTGTTTGTGAATGCCGATATGGGAATAGCTTGGGTTAAGCATGCAAAAACTGTCCTACGACTTGATGGACCTGCGTTTGATTCCTTCGCGCTTGAACCAGCGAGCTAGAGTTCTCTCCGAGACATCCACGCCGGTTACTTGGATGACGTCGGCCAGCCTGATGGACGGATCTTGGCGAACGATTCGGAGAACAGCTCTCTTGTCCCTCTCTGACAACTTGGCCGGCCTCCCCGAGCGAGGTCGACTCTGCACACTCCCAGTCTCTGCCAAGCGCTGTATCGTCTGGCGTACGGCTTGTTGGGAGACGCCTTCTTCAGCTGCGATGCGGCTCGGCAAAAGGCCCATCTCGTGCTTGAGCGCGATTCGCACTCGCTTTTCCATGGATAGTTCGGGCTTGGCTCTTTTCTCAGACTCTGGTGAAGACATGCTTGAAATGCTTGATTACGATCCGGCCGGGCTTGGTTCAATCCTGGTTGAGCGTTGATGATGAGAGGGGGAAGTTGCTAATGTCGTCACTGGGCCACACGGGATTTCTAAGACAACACCGCACCACGGCTGCAAAGGTATTCGGCCAGGCTAACGGGCATAGCAGAAGCTGCCAACTCGCTTCCAAGACGTCTTTCAACTTCTACACTATTGCTATCGGCAATAATGGCACGGAGTTGTCAAGTGCCGGCATGGCAAGCCGTGGTGAGGATCCACGAATCGAGCAACATCTCCAGACCTTCGCGGCACACAACCAACAATGCCAGAGCCCCATTCAGGCATTTACGCATAGGGTCACGGGGGACGCAAGACAGCAGGAGGTCTGCTGGGTGTCGCCATCTCTACGAATGTAGCTTCGACGAATGATATGTACGTTCAATCATTGCGATCCTCCCCATGAGCGCAAAGGCAGGGAAGCACCGCACCCAAGATTGTTCGATTTTCTTCTCCATTCTGTGTTCCTCATAACCAACGGTCCTGGGCGCAGTCTTGCGACACACCTCGCATCGATTGTAGTGAGAGCAACCTGAACGTGATAATTTGCGTTGTTCAATAATATTGGAGAAGAAAGGAAAAAGAGAAAAAAGCTCGGCGCTCAGCAACAAATTTTATTAGGAACGCGCTTGGCCGCTGGTGGGGCATCAGAGTTGGTGCCTGACAGGCAGCGAGTGCTAAGGCCTGAAGCGCAAGGCAGCAATACCCTTCCCCTTCCAGGCTTGCTTCCAAGGGTCTCTCGACTTGGAGCACCGTGCATCTCGCGCCCGAGAATATCCACCCTCTTGATGGATTGCTTCGGCCCGTCGTATATTGGATTTTCTTAGCCAATACGACGTCCTCCAACATGACATTAAAAGCAGCATCACCAACAAGGCCGCCCGGGATTTCGGCACCGCTGCGGTAACCGCCGGGCTAAAGAGGCCCAAAACCAGATGCCTAAACGGCGCCCTTTTCACAGCGATAAGACAGCGAGACACGCTTGAATCGAGTTGGAGCCGCCGCCGCTATTTCGGATTTCGACTCTTGGCGCCCAGTCTCGGCGCTTGATGATGAGCAGGCCCCTCAATGGAACAGACTGCCAGCCCAAGCTCGCCAAACGAAAGCTCCAAGCCGCTGGCGCGGCCGCCATTTCCGGGATGTTCCCACTAGAGCTCAGAGTAGCATCGCTTGATAAGACAGGCAAAGGCGAAGCCCGGCTCGCTCCCTTGTCCCGCTCGGGAGCGGCTGTTGTTTGATGGCGCCGTTTGGCTCACTGGCACGATGCTGACGACATGCCTGTCTCTGTTTCCCGATGCGACTCCAACAAGGCGACCATGTCCGCTCACTGATGCAGCAAAGGTGGCTGTGCCTTGCTTAGCTCTGATTGACCCTGACCAGGAGCAATTGCTTGCTTATAAGTTATTATTCTTCAAGCCCGTCAGCTCTACGAATACTTAAAGCCAGCCAGTGACGTTTGCCACTTGTTTGACCGAGCTACGTTCCCCGCACAAGCTACGGGACCTAGTTCAATCTAACCTCTCCCTTGCTTTACCTCTGCGAATCTCAGAATCACCATCACTTTTGCACACATCTTCCAGCCATGGCCGACCTTGTAGCGCGCATCAAAGGCTTCAGCCTGTCTCGCTCTCGCGTTGACGATGAGGATATTGGAGAGTCAATCGACCAAAACACCGTTGCCGGAGGAGGCCACAGTTTGCGCCACGAGGCCAAGCAGCTCCGAGTCAGCCATGCCCTCAGGTCGTTCCTCGCCAGTGAGAACATTCTGTCAGAGGCCGACGCCGGCCTCGGTTTGGACGATGTCGACTTCTCCAGCCCGGGCTTGGCCAACTTCGTGAACCGACCGCACATTCAAGTACCAGAGGCACTGCTTGACCGCTCGTACCCATTGCCCGAATACTTCATCAGTTCTAGTCATAACACCTATCTGATGGCCCACCAGCTCTACGGCACCTCCGACGCCTCGGCATACGAGACCGCCTTACGGACCGGCGCTCGCTGTGTTGAGATTGACGCGTGGGACAACGCCGACAACAAAGACGAGCCCAAGGTCACCCATGGCTTTACTCTTGTATCCAACATTCCTTTCCGAGCAGTCTGCGAAACGATTCGAGATTGCGTTGACAGGGAGGCTGCCGAGGCAAAAATGGCCCCAGAGAGAAGTAGCGCGCCAGTTCTGCTGTCCTTGGAGAACCACTGCGATGCCCATGGCCAGATGCGCCTTGTCGAGATAATGCGCGAGGTCTGGGGTGATCGGCTGCTGAGCGGCCCCGTCAAGGAGCAAGGCCATGCCGAACAAGAAGGATCCGGAGAACACGTCACTCTAGAAGATCTTGGATCCAAGATCGCCGTAATTGTCGAGTACCACTTCCCTGGTGAGCCCGACACGAGCGACACCGATTCAAGTGACGAAAACGAAGATGAAGAGGAGAAAGCTGCACGGAAAGAGTACAAGGAGAAGAAAAAGACGTCGGCCGCTGCCATTATCATCCCCGAGCTGGCAGAACTGGGCGTTTACGCCCAGTCGGTCAAGCCTGTCGACGATTCGTGGTACCTTCAGGGTGTGCTTTCCAGCGGCCCGCACCACCATCTGATCAACGTCTCCGAGTCCGGTCTCGCCTCTCATCTGCCTACCCACAACGACGAGATTGCGCGGCATAATGCCCACCATCTGATGCGGGTTTATCCGAAAGGCACTCGTATCGCTTCGGGCAACCTTAAACCCGTACCTTTCTGGGGCCTCGGCGCTCAGATTTGCGCTCTCAACATGCAGAGCTTTGGCGCCAGCAGTCAGCTAAACGAGGCACTTTTCAGCGGCACCGACGGATTCGTGCTCAAACCTGCTGCACTTCGGGCCGGTGGTAGTGGCAGTCTCAAGACGGGCAGGAGAAAGAAGCTCATCCTTCGTGTTGCTGGTGCCACCGGTATTCCAGTCCAGAGTCAAGAGGAGGCTGACGGTATCAAGCCATACTTGACGTGCAATCTCTATCACCCTGACGACCTCGGCAAAGACCCGACAAAACACAAGACATCACCATACAAGCAGCATAGCCTAGGCTTTCTACACAAGGGCGAGAACCCGCCTCCTGCAGACCCGTTCTGGGATGAGACTCTTGAGTGGGAGTACGAGGATAACGAACTCGTCTTCCTGCGAATGCTGATTAAGAGTGACGAAAGCTGGGGACGGAACCCCATGTACGCTGTTGCGGCCGTACGGTTGCTCTACCTTGTGCCTGGCTGGTCTTTTATTAGAATGCTCGACTTGAAGGGTCGTGAGACGGACTGCTCGCTCCTGGTGCGATTTGAGATTGTAGACGCGTAAGGGAAAATCGAAACATACATGAGCTGATAATACGAAGACACGGCTAAGTGCGCACCGAAAGCGATGCTTTCACCGAGTACGCCATGGCCACCTGCTTTTCCCTTACAACTATGACTTGAGATTCTTCTCGACCCGTGATTGCTACGATCCAGAAACTACGCCGACTTTCTCTAATGATAGGGCGGATCTCTCAACATCTTACAATTGATCACCTCCCGAAGAGGCTCAAGATTTGTGTTGAGACTAGGCTGCCTTACCAACACGGCTGGTATTTATTTTCAGACCCCTTATAACTATATCGCGGTCAATCTTACAGCCTCTTTCCCCATCTGTGCCGCTGACATCTCCCCCGCGAACTTCTAACAGACCTCATCCTTGCTGAAGGTAAGCAGGAGCTGGTCATATGGTTGCGGGAACGCATGTTCTAATGCATCACATGCAAGAAATACATCATATCTCGCTGAATGGATACCCTTTGCTCGAGAAACAGATTAATGCGATACTCACCGCTGGCGCAGAGGAGAGGCACGGAAAGATCAGAGTGCTTCCGCGCAACCATCACGTTGCGGCCTGGCGGTCTAGACTGCTCTTCTCCTCACAAGTATCAACACCAAAGGAAGCATACTACTGGGTGAATCAGATGCGGCGCCCATTCACCACCATGGCCGATCGCGTCAACGGCCTCACGTGTCCATCAGCCGTGTATAAAGCGACCATCTACGCCGCGAGCTCACCGACGCCTCTGCCGCAAATAATTTCAGCTGCATTTGCTACGCCGTTGACCGCTTCCGGCATGAAATGGATCGGGTCACGCTCTCCCCACCTCCCAAGACATCATTGTCAAACGTCAGCGCCCTGAGATGAGTTCCTTGGAGGAGAGTTGTCAAGCAAGCTTCACAGGCATTGACAGCCATGCAGATCACTTGCAGGGAAGGTATCAGAAGCCCCGTTGGTTGACAGACTTCGGCTATCTATCACATTAGCTCGTGTGGGGAGTCGATTGATCAACACGACTAAACCCTGACTTTATACAACTTTCAAGCGTGCAAGATGACGAGCAGCATCGTCGCTAGTAAAGCACAGCTAACAATCAAGGAGATGGGATTTCGAGAAGCCATGCATTGCTTTGCCAATAGGTATCCGAGTTGGTGGAGACAAGTGGGTTATGAGCTGAGGTGACCAGTTGCCGCCCGCATCTCTCCATACCATGGGGATCCTTGACAATGGTCGAGGAGGCGTCAGCAACAAGCCATCTTAGAGGCCATAGACGACGCCTCTCTGTGGGCCTCTGAGACTGCAAGCTGCAGGACGGATCGCTCAACCGAGATTCCTGGATTTGTTGTTGGTTGTCAGACCGCACGCCCAAACAGGGCCAATCTACCCATGGACCCCGTATTGCTGGATAAGGATCGTTTCGCCCAGGTTTTGTTTTGTTGCTTTTTGTTGCCGGCAACTCAGCTAAGAGGCGCCACTTGTCCAGTCCTGTTTGCTCCGTCGAGGCCAAGGGAGGCTTCTTAGGCTTCATCATCACCGCCATTGCGACTTTTACCGTCCCTTTTGCTCGCCTTGTCTCTCCATGTTCTACCTCATAGCTCTGCCTTGTTAGAGTCCACGTCTGCAGGTCCACTTCGCAACCCATTGACAGCACAGAGACTTTCTCTCATGGCCATGGCTGACCAGGTCAATCTCGACTCAGACGCCCTTGGCCAGCTCAACAATGCCGAGGCCAAGGAGCTCCTCGACACCATTGACGGGCTGCGTGAGCTTCAGGTCGGCGAGATTGTTAACCTCCCGCAGATTATCGTCGTTGGCGACCAGTCGTCCGGCAAGAGCTCCGTCCTCGAGGCCATTTCCCGCGTCCGTTTCCCCGTCAAAGGAGATTTGTGTACGCGCTTCGCTACCGAGCTGATCCTTCGACGATCAAATACCACCAGCATAACGGTACAGATTCAACCAGGGCTCGGCTCGTCTAGGCAAAACGATGCCGCGCTGCAAAATTTCCGCTGGTCCAGCTTTGACCGCGACGCACTGCCCGACATTATAGAGAACGCCAAAGGACACATGGGTCTACAGGAGGGCAACTTCTCCAAGGACGTGTTGCGGGTTGAGATTTGCGGGCCTGAAGTCTATCCGCTCACGCTCGTTGACCTTCCCGGCTTCTTCCACACCGGCACGGCGGATCAGTCGCAAGACGGTGTCGAGATTGTCGAGCAGTTGGTGGAGAGCTACATGAGACAGAAGAATAGCATCATTCTAGCCGTCGTGTCGGCCGGCAACAATCTTGCCAACCAAAAGGTGCTTCACGAAGCCCTCAAACACGACCCGTTGCGTGAGCGGACGCTGGGGGTCATCACCAAGCCGGATCTGGCCCGGGCAGCCAGCAACGAGGCCAAGTTTCTCCAGCTAGCCAAGGGCAAGGAGAGCGCACACAATCTGCTGCTCGGGTGGCACGTGTTGCGTAACTGTTCGGAGGAGGAGGCCGAGGTTGGTGGCCAGGATCGCGACGCCCGCGAAGAGCGCTTCTTCTCGACGGGTGCGTGGTCGTCGCTCAGTTCGCAAAGCCGCGGCATCGATACGCTGCGCAGGAAGCTCAGCAAAGTGCTGCTCGAGCATATCCAGAAGAGTCTACCCGGGCTGATCCAGGAGATTGAGGCCAACCTGAACGCGCGGCGTGAAGATCTGGAGCGGCTAGGCAAGTCACGGTCGAACCCCGAAGACATCCGTTGCTACCTCATCGATATTGCCGACGAGTTCCAGCGCCTGGCCCGCGATGCCATCCACGGGCGCTATGGTGACCGTTTCTTCGGTCCCATGTACGAGTCGGATATGAAGCTGCGGGCCCAGCTTCGCAACCTCAATCGCGCTTTCGACATTACCCTTTCGACCCGAGGAGCGACGCAAGAGATCCAGTGGGAGCGTGACCAGGCGAACAGCGGTGTTGAAGGGGACGAAACCCGCAGTGAGAGCCCCGATGCAGCGCTCGGGAGCAGCGAGGGGTATCACAGCACTGCAGGTGGCGATCACCATGACCGCGAAAAGTCTGCCAAATACCTTCGACCGTTTCTTGACCTATACAACTTCCCCCAGCCACTACCAGTGGTTGAATCCGACCTACGAAGCGAGCTGGAGGAGCTGGCTGCTGCAAACCAGGGCAAGGAATTCCCGGGCCAGGTCAACCCAGAGCTGGTCATTGAGTTCTTCAAGATGCACTCGCGGCCATGGAAAGGCATCGCCGAGTTCCACATTGACACCGTCGTCGACTTCTCCAAAGCATTCGTGGAGCAGCTACTGCTTCACGTCGTCGGCTCCGACAGCAGCACCCGGGCTTCACTGCTACGCCGCTGCGTCGACCCCTTTTTCGACGAGAAGGAGAATATTTTGCGCGAGAAACTGGGCGAGATTCTGCATCCGTACATAGCAGGCTACACGCTGCCGGTCGATGCCGAGTTCCACGAGCGGCTGAGCAAGCGCGCCATGAATCGCCTCGTCGACCGGCTTGCCGACGTGCTTGAGACGGGGGCTGACATCTCGGGCGGCAACAAGGCGTCCAAGAGCATTGCCAGGGATAGGTTGCGGCGCCTGTTGTCGGAAGAGGAGTCGCGGAAGAGCAATAGATTCGGCACCGAGGATGTCATCGACACCATGATGGCATACTACGAGGTGAGATGCAGCGGCTGCGAGACATTCCTTTGTTCACAAGCTAACCAGCCCGTGTATGGCTAGATGTCTCGTCGCACATTCACCGAGAACGTCATCAACCTTGCCATTGAGAGCTGCCTAGTTCACCACATTCCCGAAATCCTCACGGCACGCAAGGTGAACCGGATGAGTGAAGATAGGCTCCGAGACCTCGCCTCCGAATCGGACGAGGTGCAGCAAGACCGATGTATGCTGCAGAACCAGATCAAAGTTCTCCAGAGAGGTCTCCGAAAGTGTCTGAGGCAGAGGCCACGGGAGCGAACCGGTGAGCAGCAAATACTCCTCGTTCCCCTTAGCCGTGGGCATGAGAAATACTAACGTTGCTGCAGTTTTGCCTACGGGCTTTGCAAGCTCTGCTTCCTCGTCGTCAGCAAGGCGACCTAGACATGGTGAACCTTCCCCCCCCTTCCCCCCCCCCTCTCTCCCCTCCCCGCCCCCTTTGAAAGAAGGCCTGTGGATGGCTAACAGACTCTAAGCTGCTGCCTCGCTCTCACGCGCATCAACGCCATCATCAAACCGGACATCGGCTTCCACGCTAGATGACACATCCACAAGCTATAAGAGCCGTACAGGTCGATCCCCTACGCGGGCCAAGCCGACCACCGGTGGCCTCTTCCCCACCGCAACTTGGAGCGAGAGCACCTACTCCAAGAGCAACTACACGCCCAGCAGTGCGGCCGAATCGGTGGAGATCGACTTTGCCTCGGCGTCGAGTCCGACGCGCACGTCGGTCGGCGACGACACGGAGACGGTGGAGCGGCATGATCTGAAGGATTTCGAGGGCCCTTCGAGCGTGCCGTCGAGCGGAGAGTCGTTTTACAGCGCTGACGATAACGGATTGTCGCGACCCTCAAACAAGAATTGACCCAGGGGTCCCCGTGTTGGACTGTTAGTGGAAACGTTACGCGGCCTAGGTCGCTTAGGGAACGTCGTATTGCGGTCCGTAGACGCCGGACGTAAGATCCGTAGCGCTTCGGATGCATTCACAATCCAAGCTGGCTGCAACCCCATGGGATGAGGCAATTGTCAGGTCATGTTTGACCGATTATCTGCAATGATCTGCAAAAAGAAATGGACATGCCAAGCATATAAGGAGGATCGTCTGCTCTGTCAAACTCTCGTGAAGCACCCACCACTCGAGTCACTCGACGCAAACCACATATTCAAACATATCTAATCACTCTCATCCAGCACTCAATTCACCATGACCCTGGACCTCAGTAACCCGGACCGGAAGATCCATGCAGGTGTGATCCTTACCAAGGGGTAGGTTGCCAAGACTGCCAGGGACCACCAATCCTGATTGACCAACTTACACTGGTGCCCAGCGTTACGGAGCTCCTTGATATAGCATCCTTTGAGTTTTTCGCTCTCCTCAGCAAACAAGATGTCGGGGCAATGTCCTTCCCTCCTGAGATGCGTGAGGAGGCAAAGGATATTGAACTACACTGGGTCACCGAGGATGGGAAGCCTGCCCCTCTCAAGAGTCGCGCGCAGATGAATCCCACTGTGAGTCAACTCGCGTGTCGGCAACAATGCCTTGACCCCCCCCCC